>JAGFPH010000143.1:206291-219918 GCA_018207615.1 Philaenus spumarius
CAAAGCTTCTGAAGATGGGGTCTACCCGAAACGCGTCAAGCGAAAGAAAGACAAAGCTAAGAAAGGCGGATAAGCAAGAAGACAAATGTTTCAAGCATCTTAGCGGAAATAAGAATAACAAATGCAGTGATTCAAATAAAATAGTTTTTGAAGTAAGTATGGCTCCAAAACAGAATATGACTACGAAAATGACGCGGGAACTCGCACCTCAATGGTTTTCTCATGGCTTACCGTATTATGAAAGTTTTTGGTAATCCAAGGTCTGCTTGGTCCCAATTACTTCGGTTAATCAAGGTTCTACTGTATTGTTTAAAGTTAAGACATATAAACAAAAGTTGAAATATGCGGCATATTTAAAACGGAAGTCATCAACGCTGCATATAAGAAAAGTCATCAACTGGACTCGAAGATGAAAGGGCATACGTCGCCAATTGAGTTGACTAATGAACTTGTTGCTAGGTGGGTGCAAAGTTACCGTGAGTTAATTGCTTTATTAAAACAAAGTACAATTAATCGTCGACGTAAATTTTAAAAGGACAATAATTTGTGAAAGTTAAATAGTTTGAAGGAGTGTACATCCAGTATATGGAGGCTAGGCCTGTGCAAAGAATTGTTTCAAAAAGTGAAGTGAAATCTGTCAAAAAAGGTTAATACTGCCAGTGTCAGTGTCTATCAGTTTGATTGAGGAAATATACGTTGAAAGCTTGCGCAAATATAACAATTTAATATATTTAAAAAAAATATTTCTGCATTTATTTTAATTTTATTATTTGTGTAGTTAAATTTAGGACAGATTTATTTCAAAAGTTTCAGTATAAGTAAGTTTATTTAACCCTTTTAACTCCGGACCAAAAAATTGGAATTCCAAAATGTGTACAAACCCATCACTACCACAAAAATGTCGAAAAATACCAGAGCCTTAAGAGGGTTTTTTCAAAGTTTTGGTAAAAAATTCATAATTTTGTTAATATGTGTGCTATTTTTATGAGTGAGGTCTTAAAATGTTAGGAAAATGTATTACACAATAAAAAAGTTTTTATAATTATTAAAAAAAATTTTAACCCACACTTCCTAAGTAATAATAATAATAAATAAAATAAAAACTTTTTTTGGAAGCCTTTACGAAAAAAAGGAAGACAAATTTACCTGTGGGGAAGCTATATCATTTAATTCTAAATATATTTTTCTGTACAAATGCAGCTCAGGGTCACCTCTCCCTCGGACTCGTGCAGCTCTATACAAGTTGCATTCACTTTCTTTGCTTCCAATAAAATTCCAGTCTAAGGTCAGGTCTATATTATAATGAACTTTTTAAACCAGTTTCCTTCCCCTCCATCGGTTGACCATAATATCTTCATTATAACTTAATGTGATCTAACCTCATTGTACCTGACCTAACCAAACATATTCTTATAGCCCTTTTGCTTTTTCAGTTTACCAGAATTCATAGTGGTGCCGTCATCAGCTAAGGACCCACAGATACTTGAAGCTGCTCGTCATTTCCGAGCAGGGCGACCTCCGTTGTGGTGTTGGAGTTCGGCACATGGTGCAGCACTTGTGCGTATGGCAGATATTCAGCCCTTCATTACTGATAGGTAAACGTCTAAGTACCCTCCATGTTCAAAGCTCTTTGTTTGTACCCAACATCTTAATTGGTAGGTAAACTTCTGAATTTCTATAAAAACCAAGCAAAGAAATCTCAAAAGTCAATGTAACCTTTTCACAATGATAACTGCTACGTGCATCTTCTCTTGAACTATGTAATAATATTATGATTTAATAAAACTTGAACTTAGAATTTAAATAATATTACGTTTATTTACTTTTATGAGTTTCAACGATAAAATTGCCATCTTCAGTGATGCACGAGCTGCAATATCAAAACTATAACTAAGTTATAACATAGTTATAGTTTGATTTAATATTTGGTTATAGTGATCGCTAATTCCAAAATAGCCACTTTTTCCAAAAGCAAAATATAAAAGCCACTTTTTACCTGTATACAAAATAAAAAAAAGTTATAACTTATTTACATGAAAAAATCTATGATTAAAAAACTAAATCATTGCATATTATTTGTTACGAACTAAACAACATAGCACCTTATAATATTTATGTTGTTTTTAAATATATGTTTAATTAGATATCTGTATATAGTAAACAAGAAATGAATTAGGGTTGGTTATACAATTAGTTGCATTTTTATTAATTCAATAAACACATGAAATTGTTAAATACAGAATAATTTACTAATTCAATAAATCTTTTATAGAAATATTAAAGTTTTGTTTGAATTTATTGCAATTTGTTAAATTATTATTGCTTATCTCAGGGTCAGGCACTCGGCTTAGATGAACAAACTGGTTTCTTTTTATGAATTTAATACTTGATTCTAACAGTTCAAAAATTGGTGTCTACTTAAAGATTTTTGAATTTAAAGCTTAATTTGAGTTTCTGATCATTTTTAACCCTGTAAATGGCAGACTGCCCTTTGGGACGCTCTCTCGGGCGTAGAACGCAACAAGCTCGAACAATAGCGAGAATTTGCATAAATTTGCATATTCCGTTATTTGATACACTTAAAATCATCCAATCGTAATAAAACCGGCAAGGTTGGAAAGCTAATCAATTAAACTTTAATTTTTGTAACTAAAACTTTTACGTAAAACGTATATTTACATACGTAATCACCGTTTCAAAATTTTAGTACGCAAATCAGCTGTGATTTACGCGTCAATGAACCCCTTATACTGTCGAGACTTTGTTTTATTTTCAACGGTCTGCAACTCCTCACAGAAGTCATTTATCAAAAGAAGAAGATCATAACAGCATTGAATTCAGCAGACGATTCTCTTTAAAATGGTGTCTTCAAATCACATGTTACTTTGAAAACAGCTGTTCTACAGGATTTACGGTGAAAGCTTGTAATTGGTCATAGATTTGGCCAATATGCAAGCCTGTTTAGAATCGATTCTTACAGTCTTATTCGATATATCCCTAAAATGTATAATATATGGGTTTAAAGAGAAAACTTCACAGTTTTTATCTATGTCCAATTCAATACATTTAGATTTCATAGGTTGGTACCAATGAACTCCTAAAATATGCTTACATCGTAATCTTGTCGGCCGTCACAGTTCGTTTTATGCGTCAGTTATGATATTTGTTTTGTGTTATTTTATGGTTATTACAGTTTATAAAATAGTATTATATTGTGTTTTAGTTATAAATAAATAAGTGTAGATTGTGTTTGAGTGAAATTAGGCTTCTAACAGTGTTCTGATAAAACGGTAAGTGAAGAAATAAGATAGCCTAGAAATAAGGTTTTAGGTTAGACTGCCGATTTGATATTTTTGATTTTTCATTACAAAATGTAAAGTCATTTGAAACCAGTTAGAATGCTATTCGATTCTACATTTCATTCTCGAATTTTAGGTATAAAAAAAACATCGTTTGAAGTAAAAAATATATAGGCCTAGTCACTTTGAAATTAGTCATGATTTAAAGGTTATGTAGTAAAAACGTTCAAAGAGTTATTTTGAACTAAACAATTGTGAAATTGAAATATATTTTTACATATTTCTATTTGGAACTAAATTATAAAACTTTTGTGTATTTTGAAAAAAATTACAAAAATGTTTTACTATTTTTTATGTAGGCGTAAAGTTGGTTTTTTTTCCTTCCGTTTCTGAACATTTTTTTGCTTTCTAAGGTAATAACTTTTACAATTTTAAAAGAAACTAATTTTTAGTGGCATATTTGAATTTTTTGAAGTTTTTCCTACAAAAAAATCTATGGAACACTTTTGGATTGTGGTTCATTTACTATTTTTTTAGAATTTAAAAAAAAATGCTTGCAAACCGCTAAAAACCGGCTTTTCAATTTTCGCTATAGCACTGCCATATGTAGGGTTAATAGGTTCACTTCGTTTAATAATGTTCGTAACAGATTATACCAATTTCTGTGGTCAAAAAACACTGAATTTACCTCTGTAATGTTAATTCTAAAACACTTTTTAACAGAGCCTCGCTTTTGCAAACAGACGAACTCAGCGTCTTTCTGTTCAAAACCTTGCCGCTTCTTTGTAGTTCAGGTTTCTCCTCCTCCATCATGGGAAACTCGTCTTTTGATTGGTTATCGGCATCCACATGGCTGTTTGAATGTAATGGCCATTCCAATTTGTGAATGGATTTAGAGCATTTATACATTGAATGAATGAGTTAGTTCTCACTACGATTTGCAATATTTGTAAATTTGTATATTTATTATAAATAATTTTTCGTTAGAATAATTATTGTTGCATTACGTGGTATTTTTGTTACGTTGAAATAAAATTTTACTAAATAAATTTACTTTTACAGTGGAACAATAAGGTTCAACAATAAGGCTCTCTTTTGAATTGGACTTTCTGTCAGCTGTTAGACAATTATTATCTAATGCTAATTTACAACTCTACCTACATAATAACATAATGAACTTACGATCTAAAACTTCTGTATAATTTAATTTCAATAAACATGATTGTTTTGTTATCGTTCTAGATTTAATATTTTTGTAACTTAAGTCATTGGATTTCACAGACATTTGTTTGACTTGTTGACTGTACTTGTCAACATGGCATTTGCGATTTATCTAACCTAATTCTATTAGTTGCTAATTTACAAAGGATGGTTCTGCTGACATTTGAATATGAAATAAAGATTACTTAACTAAATTTACTAAATAAATGGATCTTGTGTTTGCTTAATGTTTTAGAATAGAGATTATGGTGAAGTTATATAATAATTTTGCTAATTGGCGTCATCGAGTGTTGTGTCTATATACTAGGTTAGAATTGAATATTTAACATTGGTTTGACATAGTGCTTTAATTTAGTAATCTGATACATTTTGTATTGATTCTGATACATTAATAGTCTCTTATATATAGGACTTGGTTAATTTAAATAGTTTGGAAATGTTATCTAGATTTTTACACTTAGGCTTGTCCTAGGCTATATGAATAGCTGTCTCAAAGAGGTTATGTTTTTGTTTACAATGTTTCAAATGATCTAGGCCAATGACTTTTAGGTCTAACATAGGATATTTTACTTATAGGCTATTGGAATATTTGCCTTAGATGTGATTGGAACATTATAACCTAATCAGCAGTGTATACTTTATTTGTTTATTTCTTTATCATCTGAGCAGTTAAGATCAATTCAGTATAAAATCATTTACCGAAAGAACAGAAAATATGCTATTTCCATAGATACAAAATACAATGCATTTGTTCATAAATACAATCAGGTTTTCGTATCTGTGTCTAATTGCTGCTAGATTGGTAGTAAACCTTTTTGAATGTAATAAATATTTTATAGTCACATCGTCAATAAACCATCGGAGGGTTAAAGTTTTTTTTTCATAATTTATGTACAGGTCAGAAGGTAGTTTCACATCATTTTGTTTTTGTGTAGGGTCAAGGAGAACACGATGTTAGAAACTGTACGCAAGTGTCATCCTCGTCTTGCAGGGCCTAAAATAATAGATCTAAGCAAAGATCTGGCTAGTCCTAAAGATCTGCAGATCAGTTACATCAAACTAAGAGAGATCTGCAGTTGTGGTGAGTTACATAGCAAATAAGTGTTTGTAGCAATGACATTAGCTGTATGTGTGGCCCAGCAGCAACAAAGTGCTGTTTTAAACAATATTTGATTGTAAACAATTGTATCAAAGCTAAGATGTTATTAGGTTCTAATGAGAAAGCCTTGCGGCAGGGTGTGGGGTGAAGATCAGAAAAGGTTTTTTTCTAGAAACATTATTCATGATAGGCCTACATATTTTACAATTTTTATTTATGACTTGCATGTTATTATAATTAAAATAACTATATTTACAATTAGGTATTTAACTCAACGAATTCATAATTATTTATATACCCGATTATTAATGTTAATCAAATATATTCGTATAATGAAATAACAATATTCACCCTCAACATCAGTATATAGTAAAATTATATAGTAAAAATTATTCAAATTTATACAAAACAGATTAATTAAGAACACAAATTAATTAGTTCATTTTTCTTACTATGAGTGAGTTAATTCTTAACATTTAAGGCAATGTAAACTAGGCAAAGAATAAACAAATGACAGTGGAAGGAAACTACGATTCGCAATCAATTGGCTTAGCTAAATATCTAGTTGATTCCTTTATTTTCCCAATCTAAGATAGAGAGAAGAATCAAATAAACAGCTGCCTGGAATGTTTCGGTTGCATGAAAATGCAACGCTTTTACCTGTTAATCTTATTTGTTGTCATGGAGTAAAATAACAAAATTTTAATTTAAAGAATTAAACGTATTTATAATAATTTTTTTAAACAAAAAATAATTTATGATTATAGTCCTTGACTGGTACCGAAGGTTGCCTCACAAAACAAACACAGGAGGCACAGATTCTAAAGTTAAGACAAACATGATTATTCAACTTGTCCTGCGATCGAACTGTAAATCGTATTAAATAATGTCTTCATTTCAAATAAATGATTGAAATCTTTATCTAAAACTTTTACTTACACTTTGTATACAACCTATTGATATGTAAAATACATTGATATTAAAAATTTCATGTAATTTTTCGGCGGAATTAAAATAATTTGGTAAAACTTAAACTTTATTAGTGTAAATTAGAGAAACAAATTTAGTGTTGGTTGGCTTCATAAGAATTGTTGCTCATATCTAAGTGTTCGAAATGCCAATAAGTGCCATTTTTGGTCAGGCCGCACAACAAACGCAGATTTTCTTTTTTGCGGCTCACCCTCATAGCAAAGTGACAAAATCAATAATGCGCACAACTAAGTTGTACAATCAATTTAACTAAGTAGTTTTGACATTTTAGTAATAGTGAAGCAAATTTTGTATAAATATATACAATATTTATTTGCCTAAAAGTATTTTTAACGATTACAGAAAGTGTTAGACAATTCTGGGAACAGGATAACCATCTATATACCCTTGTTGAGAATTCAAAATGGCTGTATTACGTGTCCAACTGTCTGACGAGGGCGATGGAAGTGGCGAGATTGTTACAGTCAGAAAACACTGTGGTGCTGCAAGGTAAGTTTCGTTGATATCCCTGAGATTCCATTAAGAACCTACAATCGTCACCATTAAATTATGTTACCTTTATCAATTGCAACAAAAAATAATAATTTTTTGTGACATGGGATGGTAAATTTAAAAAGTATCGTTAACACGTGCTCGATTCATAAAAATCTATTTAAAAATGTCAAGGTACGGGTAAGTATTTGACAAATTTTAAATTATATAGTATTCTTTATTACTGCTCCACTTTTGGTAGACAAATTTATAGTATTACTCTCTCTTTATAATATTTAGTAAATTTTACAGTTAATTAGTAAAGAAAAAAATGATTCTGCCTAGTTATTATCAATTGTAGCTATGAAACTTGATAGGTTCTTTTTTTAATTTTTCACAAATGCAAGTTAAAAGTTATTTTTAGCTTGTATTGAATCTCTATAAAATTGTTAATTATGTTGCGCTGTATATACTTAGATATTTATTGGGATTATACTTATCATCACTCACAAGTTCCTTTAAAGATAGGAGTGCCCTTTCGTGCAAAGCTCTGTTATTGAAATTGTGATTTTGTATAAGGTAGACAGGTAGCGTGAATGCATGAATATTGGACAAAGATTGCTGTCAAATTGTTTGGAGTTCATGTTATCAAATATTATACATTTCAATGATGCCCTGCATTAGTTTTTGGAGTGTTTTCATATTATAATAAAGATTACTAAAGCTTGTAATATGTTGTGATGGTGTATAGTAATTGAATGATATTGTATGTTAGTGGGTTGATTATCTTGTGCCACGTTATAACGTCTGTTTGCTCGATTCTAGACTATATTATAAAATAACATATATAACGATTTAACTATCCTAGATTTAACTGTCATAAAAGGCAATGGCAAGCTTGATTATAAAATATACCGCAAACCTACCACAACTGACGTCACCATCCATGCCCATTTGCACCATCCATATTCCCAAAAAATGGCTACCTTTAATTGTTTTATACACATACTTAACACCGTTCCTTTGAATAGGAACGATTACCATAATGTAGTGAACATCCTCAAACACATAGCTGTAAGCAATGGATAGATAAGAGCTGTTTAATGGATAAAATGATCAGGAGCTATAATAAGAAAAGCAACAGGAAAAAACCCTTAGAAACAGACAGAATTAAGAATAACAAATTTATCTCATCAGAGTATACCAACCTACCGCCCAATGTTTTATGCAATATTTTTTTTAAACTCAATATCACTCTCGCCTTCCGCACAAGTAATAGTATTTCATCATTTCTTAAACGCAGAAATAAGATTCCTCTGGAAAATAAATCTGGTGTTTATAAAATATCTTGTCCAGATTGCAACAAGTATTATATAGGTCAAACAGGGAGAACGTTCCTTTACCGATACAAAGAACACCTTCCCAATAACAAAAGCAATATTTCCAACTCTAATTATGCTAGCCACTTGTTTGGAAACAATCACGGACCAGGGGATTTCCAATCCAGTGTGGAGACATTACACTTATGCACAAAAGGCGGAATAATGCGCGCACAAGAGGAGTTTGAGATTTATAGAGCGTGTAAAAGAAAACCGATGACATTTTAAATGATCAGATGTCTTTCCAGTCACATCATTTATATGACACAGCTCTCAAATATTTATCTAAGATCAATAGCGATTAGCATTAGTAGGACATACGTCAGTGCTTCACCGGATTTATTAGAGTGCACATCGGTGCCGGACAAGACTGTTCAATGTTTTTTGTGTTCGTGTAAGTGTTATGTGTTTTGTCAATGTGTGACAAGTTCCTTAAGTGAATGAAAAAAAAAAATAGCAAGAGGTATCTGATGATGAAGTTGTAAATACTTCGAAACATGTAATAAACGAATAAGATCAAAAACAATTTGAAGTCACAAGAAGGACCTTATAAGGTAATTCATTTTATTAAATATAACGAGCTGTGTTTATGGCATAACACATTGAAATACATTGAATGACATTTAGCTTAAATTGATTAGAACCTTATATGAGTTTTTAATTATCATATTGTTAGTGGGTTATTGCAATTTTGACATTAAAATTTGGCTTTCGTCTCTATAATACGTAGTAAGCTTATATTTTATTTGCTCCATTTCTAGGCTACTTTTGATTTTCTCTACTGATGCTAGTTTTGCCTTATTGTTCTAAAGTAAAAAATCATGTAAATGCTACCGACACACGACGCGGAGCTTCGTCATTGCTTTATCAATCGTCATGGCAACCATCAATGGAAAGGTTCCGGGTTCAATTCCCATTGACCCCGAATAATTTTCTACATGGTTTCTTAACAGACATCGTTGGCTGTGGTTCGGATTCCACGTAAAACTGTAGGTCCCGTCTTCATTAGCCTTAAGTGCAAAACAGCAGGACGTTAAACCCCAAAAAAAAAAAATCATTATTACTTATACCCAGGCACAGAACTGAGATATTTAGTAAATCTTTCACTGTGACAGCATGTAGGCTATGGAATTCATTGCCGGAGAGTTTAAAATGCATCAATGACCATGTTCAGTTCAAGAAGGCTTTGGGTTGTTGGTTCTGCGACAGTTTTGGGTAGTTTCGGGCGTTCGGGCGGGATTTGAGGCATATTCTTGAATGTGTGTGTGTTTGAGAGTGTAAGTGTGTTTATGTATATGTTTATGTATTATAGTGTAGCATAATTAACTTTTAGTTTCATTTTACTTAGTAGACAAATGTGTATATTTTTAGTTTTTATACATTATGTTTTAGAAGTAATTATTATTTGTATTTTTGTTTGTTTATTACTTTCTCCACCCTATACGTAGTATATGGAGAAAGTATTGTTTTCGTAAAAATGTTCAAATTTGAATTTTCAGTTGAATTATCTGTTTTGGTGCTCCCAGAACCCCAAAAAATGGTTTAGTGCAATTATCTGTGTTGATGCTCCCTGAACCCAAAAATATTTTTAGTGGAATTTTTTGTTTTGGTGCTCCCTGAACCTAAAAAAGTGTTTTTAGAGTGGTGTCTGTCTGTCAGTATGAATACACGACCAGAGAGGACACTATTGGTCCGATTTTCATGAAATTTGACATGTAGGTACTACACCCTAATATCTCCAGGCGGTTTTTTCATTTTTTGGAATTTTTAATTTTTAAGGGTAATTTACCCCTAAAAACCCATAAAAAACGACAAAAATGCAAATTTCTCAAAAACGGCTCTAACGATTTTGATCAAATTTTCAGTATTTATAGTGCTTAAGATGCCAAACAAAATGACACCACCCGCTTTTATCAAAACTTCGGCGTTTTATAATTATGGGGAAATGTTTAAAAATAAACAAGTTTATGTTGTCAATCTAGCATCGCGTCTGCGGCCGCACGGGGTAGCACCATGGTAGCGATCACGGCCAGTAATTCAAAGGTCGCGCGATCGAATCCCGCCTAGGACAATAATTTTTTTATACGATTGACATAGGTAGAATATTATTTTTTTGTTTTGTTCTAAAAAGTAATAAATAAAATTATTGAAAACAATATTATTTTGACTACAGTAAGTTGGGAGAAAGTTTGTGTCAGTTAACTGATACCGTTTATTAATTTTTATTTTTATTATGAATTTATATGTATTTATGTATTTTTTGTTTAGAGGTTTAGTGAAAGAGGACCCAATGTTCCTAACTTCGCCTCACGAAATAAAGATTATTATTATTATTATAGTTTTCATTAACTTGGGATATAATAAATCACATATGTTTTGTACCGTTGTATACGAATCGGCCAAAACTGGTAAAATGAGAGTTTTATTATCTTTGTACTTCAATTATTTATCTGTTATTTAATTCATCTACTTCTGAGAATTCCTGTTACTCAATGGGGAAAAAGCAATTCCCAGAAGTATTTCATTTATGTATCTTTTTCTTAGTCACTCATGGTAAATGGGTTGTTTGAGGCAGTACCTCAATTCGGGCATTAATGTGTAATGTAATTATTAAGCGTGTATATTTGTGATGTACAGGGTCCAAAATGAAAACCTCGTGTTTTTTGATTGGGTAGTGTAGCCGAGAGGGGAGTTTCAGAGTGAGGGCTGTAGTCTTGTTTTGTCAATTATAATTGGAATTTTAGTTTGTGGATCTTTGAGCACCGTGCTTTTGCTCTCTTTTAATAATGAGTGTTGTGCAGACATAACTTGGCTTTTGCATTTCAATATCCTGGTCTGACAAAACGATGCAGACTGCAACATTATTTTGAGATCAATAGAAAACTTCAACACAACCAACTCAGTAGTGAAATACAAAATCAACTGGTCCTGTCAACGCGCAATTTTGACCTTAATAATTAATCCTCCTTCTGGTGATTAATAAATCTGCAAAAATACATTAAGTATACTGTTAAAAATTACAGTAAAGATCATTATTTCGGAGTAAAGACGAACCAAGTAACATTTAATAAACATAAACATCACTGAAAATAGCCAGCAGTAGTGGGAAAGTGGGAGGCCATCTATGTATAAGTCACCAAAGCTCTAGGCATAGCACCGTTGTAATTAATCCGATCTGTCAGTCACACCATGAACAGCCACCACATGGAGTAACCTTCCAGCGGTAAAAGGTTTGTTCATTTTATATCCTACGATATATAGAAAATATTATATAATGTTGGCAGCAACCTAAGTCTATATATTATAGATATCTGACACTATATGTTTTCCTTTGTATGTTCAAGTAAAAGTGAACAAAGTTACAGTATTACAAGGTATTTGCAGTATTGAGAAGATTTTTTTTATAATTTAACAGAAGGTGACGGCCGAGATATGTGCGCCGTAGTGGCAAGCTTGACTCAGATTTTGATAGACCCATATTTCCGCTCTATCATTGGGTTCCAATCATTGATCCAGAAAGAATGGGTGGCCATGGGACATCCGTTTTGCACAAGATTAAGTCATGTGTATAATATTGAAACCCAGGAGGTAAGTACGATATACTAAACAACCATCTGACTTTATATTTAAAGTTAAGAAATAAGTTAATTTGGCCGATTGTACAAGGTGTGATATGGTGAACAATTTTATCACAAAGTAATAAGCTTACATAGAATTTGTATTAATCTCCTTCAAAGTACTGTCCTTGGATAGCAAAGCACTTGTCCCATTGTTGAATCCATGACTGATTGCATTTCTGGGTCGTCAGCTGCTGGGTCGTGGCCATCTCAATGTTGGGAATGATGTCGAAACGTTTTCCTTTTAGCCAGAAGTCGCATGGTGCTAAATATGGTAAGAAGGATGTGGAAAGACAGAAACACTTTTTCCGACCAAAAACTTACGAATCAAAAAGACTTGTGGCTCGGCGAGTATTCGTGATGAAAAAGGAAGCCATTGGCCCATTTTTCTGGTCTCTATGCACATTGTTTTACCAACTTTCCAGCTGGGCTCTATAACAAGGGCTAAACCGTTTCTTTGATCTCGGCACTGTGCCGCCAGTTTCACTCTGACGTCACTGTGCTGATAACTGCAAAGACTTAGAGCAGCGGACTCCTGGTGCGCGCTGTCGTTTACTCGCTCTTGTAACTCGACGGAAAAGCTTCAGTAAAATAAAACTTACATATTCTTAATCTACATAAAGTACGGATTCTAACAGTATAAAAAACTTTTATTTTAACAGGTATTTCGAATTTTAATAATTGAAAATATTTGAGAATTATCACAGACTGACATGGAAAAGTTACTAAGCGGAGAAATTTTTTATTTTTGGGTTACAAACAAACTTCCAGCAGGAAAGTTGTAGCCAATGATTTGACCTAAACTTTTCAATTCACTGATTTGTGATAAAATGATTACATCATTATGAAATGGTTTTTAAATGTGCACGAGGCGGTGACGCGTCGCCACTCCCGGTGTACTGTTGTTTGATACTGGAATATTTACATCCTTATCCATTACGTTTATGTTCATATTGTTATTTTAAGGTAATATAGTAAATCACTTGTCCCCAGGAACAAGAAAGCTAGAAATGCTTACTTTTTTCTAGCTGGCATAATTACCTGGGGACAAGTGATTTACTATATTACCTTAAAATAACAATATGTACATAAACGTAATGGATAAGGATGTAAATATTCCAGTATCAAACAACTGTACTTCGGGAGAGGCGGCGCGGCACCTCCTCGCGCTCATTTAAAATGATTTCATAATGATGTAATCATTTTATTACAAATCGGTGAATTGAAAAGTTTAGATAAATTCATTGGCTACAACTTTCCTGCTGAAAGTTTGTTTATAACCCAAAAATAAAAAATTTCCTAGCTTAGTAACTTTTCCATGTCAGTCAGTGATAATTCTCAAATATTTTCAATTATTAAAATTTGAAATACCTGTTAAAATAAAAGTTTTTTATACTGTTAGAATCCGTACTTTATGTAGATTAGGAATATGTAAGTTTTATTTTACTGAAGCTTTTTCATCGAGCTACAACAGCGAGTTAACGACATCGCGTAAATTACTGAAATATTACCAGCTGGTGTAGTGTCAGCATGGTGACGTCATAGGCGATC
>JAGFPH010000143.1:232226-246341 GCA_018207615.1 Philaenus spumarius
GCAAAAGTCCGGTTTATATTTGATCACCCCTAAAGTATAAAGATAGTCTATAAAAATGATAATATACGGTACGCTAAATCACCTCTCCTTTGAGCTTACATTCTAAAACACAAAACCTTAGATGGTTAAATATTACAAAAGATTTATATCTGTGTTTAAGATTCATTTATGTTATGTATATGGTTTTATGGATGGGAATTGTGTATACAATGTAAATAGTGCAACACAGTTGCTATATGAAAGCAGCTAATTTGATTTTTATGTATTTAACCAATTTTAGATTTAGTTTGAAAATCAGTAAAATACTGTCGACCAAGAAGGAAATCAGAAAGAGGGTTATTGGTTCTGATGAATACAAATTGAGAACATGTTTGTAAATAAAATAAGGAAGAGCAAAAGGTTTGTTAGCCTGTGCTTCAAGAATAACTTGCAATTGTGTAGGAATGCTAGAAGAACAAGCATTGCTGTGGAGTTTTATTCATTAGAGAACAAGCAAATCCTTAAAGCTATTGAGCAAAAGCATTAGTTTTTATTCATCAGGGCCATTATCTGGAGAGATTTTAGGCTATTTATACTTCCAAAATAAAATATGAAGTTCCCAACTCAGCCTTATTAGAAGACCTTGGGATATTAGTATCACCTTACATCACTATACTTACATTTATTACTATAGTAGATTTCCGTTCTATTTTATACTTATTCCCTTGCTGTATATTATTGGTCGACATGTTACTATAAGTTAGTTTTACACCAAAGAAAATGAATTACGTATGCATCGTTTCTAAAATATTTTTTAATTATGTATTGATTGCAATACTTTTATTTCTTGTATTTATTGTGTAATTTATTTAAGCTAAGACTCTTCTTTTGAAGGAAAACATATTTTATCAGATTGAGTTTGAATCTGTTGGCCTTCTGATTAAACTATCATGAGTTAGGAAAAACAGCAATATTTTTATTACGTATACTTGTAACTCTAAGGGCAGGTTTCTAAAACAACCATTAAATATGTTAATACGTCATTAAAGTTAATCTTATTTAATTTCAGTTTAACATTCATTATCTGTTAATATACTACTCTAATTAACTCAATGTATCAATATATCAACTAATTAAATATTTATTATAACACTTGTTAATTGCTATTCCGAATATTGATCAATAAGTATATGACTTACCGTCTGCAATATTCTCAAATGCGATTAATGCAATTAATTCGAATGCGCTTTACGATTCTGTTTTGACATTGCTAGATAAGACGTTACTACCTCCCGACGAATTATCACGCATAATATAAGTGCGTGAAAGTTTTTTGTGTTATGATTAACTGTGTTTTAAGCATTTGTGTTTGACGAAGGGAAACCTAATAACTGAAACGACCGTCGTTTAAACGACGAAAGTATACGAGAATATTGCAGACGGTAAGTCATATACTTATTAATAAATATTTATATTTGTTGTTCTATTTGAAAAATACAATAGACGAACGTTTTTAGGCTAACATTACGCAAAATGTAAACAATGTACATATGACAACAGAATATAAACAGTCAACATAACCTCAAAATTACAAACTCCATTGATCAAATGTTTAAAAACCGCCATCTTATCTCCAAATTAACAGAAATTAAAGTTAATGAAAGGTTAAAATTAGAGATTAGTTAATCATTGGTTACATATTTTCTAGAAACAGAAAACAAAATTAAACTAGGCAATAAGTTTAAACTAGCATTACTAACTGAGCATTAAGTAAATGTTCTAGAAGCTGGCTGTAAAACCGATAGTTTTTTTATAAATTTGAACTTCATTAGTTTTTTAAATATTGGGGAATTAGTTTTGAAAAATAATTTGAAGATACTTTCAGTTCTTTCAAATTGTACCTCACAGAAAAGTATTTCATAATGAATCATACTTTTACCCCTCAAAAGCATAGGCCTATGTGGATTAGCAAATTTTTATAACTATGTAAAATTGCAGCTTAATACTTTTACCATTCCTGAGAAATTGCACTGGTGGCAGACAAATAAACGAGTCTTCGGTTAATAAAACTGTCAATATCCAATCAAAAGAGGTTGCCTCTACTTCATTTCATAAATGTATGTCTTAAATTATCCAGACAAATTGAATGATTTGGAGAGAAATCAGTTTTGTTTATGATGGTGCCTTTACCCAGTGCTCTCGGGCACCTTCAGTAAGCTGGAAACTGTCCAGCAAAAAACATAGTGTATCTGCCTCTATTTTATACAATTATGTCTCATATATATATATATATATATATAAATATAGGAACTAAACAAAGTTAATGATTTGGAGAGAAATCATATTTTGTCTATTAATGGTCAACCTACTGTCTTCTGGCAAATCTTCATCATTTTAAACTAAAACACAAAGGTTCTATAATTTTGCTACCTATTAAATACAAATTAATAAGCTTCAAAAATTAAATAAAAAATATTGACAAAAAATTTATTAAAAATTATACATTTATAAAAACTACTTTTGTTAATCACAGTACAAGTCAAACTAAAAGAAAGAGTAAAACAAATTTTCAATTTCTTTGCAACACACACGAAATATAGTTCACCAAAATTAACATTTCACAGCAATTACTCATTAACAGCGACAAACTAACTGGTGAAGCTGGAACAAAAAGCAAGGCAGCTGAAAGAAAAACTTAATGATTTTACTGAAACTAAAGACTGTGTTGAGTGGATTTCACCATGGCGCATTTGTTAAAGGGTTAACAATTTTTAGCTGCAGTATTTCCTTGTTAATTTACTAATCAAAATTATTTACATGGCCTACATCTGTAGACCCTCCTTGAGTCACAATAATATGTATTCAAAATAATGTATCTAGATTGTTTGGTATTCCATTACATACAAAAACAGATTATATTTCTACCAAAAATTTTAAATTAGATTTAAAATTATGGATGTACATAGAGTTAAAAAATACAGGGTGATTTGAAATTCAGGGAGCTGATTCTAGAGTTTAAAATAAGTAAACAATAAGTCTGGATATTTGTATTCCGTCTTTCAGAAATTTATAAGTACAAAGGAATTAAACAGAATATTGAGTGATGATTTAGTTTATTAAGTATTTATTATGTATCTAATCTTTTACCAATATATTGGAAAATTAAGGCTTTATTTTGTTTATTTGCAAAATGAAAATGTTTCTTAAGTTTTAAAATAGTTTTTTTTTTTTTTTTTACGTCCTGCTGTTTTGCACTTAAGGCTAATGAAGACGGGACCTACAGTTTTACGTGGAATCCGAACCACAGCCAACGATGTCTGTTAAGAAACCATTTAGAAAATTACTCGGGGTCAATGGGAATTGAACCCGGAACTTTTCCATTGATGGTTGCCATGATGATTGATAAAGCATTGACGCCTTAACAACCACGGCCATCGTGGCTAAAATAGTAACAGCTATTTTGTATATAAATTAAAATGTTTAAACTTTTTCCATACCTTGGTAAAACACCTGATCAACACTTTAATTCAAAGTTGAATGATCATTAAAAATTAAGAATATTTTTATAAGGAAGTAGTAGTAAACAAAAGGAATACAAATTTCAAATATATGATGTCTTATAAAACATGATTACAACTTTTAAAGATTCGGTTGCTATGACTGCCATCAGCTGTTGTTGATTTTATAGGTTACATCTCACTTTTTAAAATTATAATTTAAATTAATTGAATTTGTATGATTTTTGTACAAATTTTTTAAGCTACTATTAACATTATTTACTAGTAAAACTAAACTACAATTTTTAGACCCAAAATTTTGCAATGGACTTTTCAATACTTCTGAATTATAAAATAAATAGCTTAACTTTAAAAATAAAGTTGAATTTTTAAGATTACTTTTTTATATGCCTATATTACACATTTACAAGTAGTTATTAATTTTGTTTTGTATATTTCCCTTTTTTTATGGTGATTGTTTACTAAAATACTAATGTTGCTTTAAATTTGTTCTGTTAAATTGTAGGTGAGCATTAGCATAGTGAATTGCCTATTACAGTAGCACCTCGATTATCCAAGCCTTGGTTATCCGAGGAAAATTTTGAATAATCTTGATTTTTGTCAAAATCAATTCTGTTAACTTACAAATACAGTTGAGTCCCGCTATTCCGAACCCCGCTATTCCAAAAATCTGCCTATTCCGAACAGAGTACAGAAAAAATATCGATTTTTTTACATAAAAAGAGGAGAAATTAAAAATACGTTTGTGAGAAAACGTACATTTTTTGTTATACAAATAAGTTAAATAGAAACATACATAGAGCCTAATCTTGATGAAAACCCCCTGAAACCAAATTGGAATGAAAGCGGGTTTTGTTTCCTTCACGTTTTCCACCCGTTTTGCGGGAAGGAAGCTACCGCAACAAGCTTCCGGTGAAACCGATACCGGGTCCGTCAGAAAGAAGGAAGGATTATATTCAATTGCTAGGCACCAGTAGTGGTGTTGCCACCTGCCAGTTGCGTCCATCCGTTTTTCTCCTCCGTTTTCATTATCTTGAAGGAATTTAATTTTTTTCTCAATCTTTTTTTAAGATGATGCGGTACAAAGGGACAGACTGCAGGATGAAAAAAGGGACAGTTCGAACAATCTATCCCTTCTCTTCCGTTTTTAGAAGAAAACGGAATCGTAGCGCAACGGAAGGAAAAAAAACGGTTGGTGTAAACCTACACTAAGGCGAGGTCAGGAGCATTTCCCGCATCTACGTGTGATATGAATTCAGTTTGAGCGTTCACCTCCTCCTTGCTTTTCTCCAAGCCGATCAACGCTGTATAGAATTGACACTAGCAGATGACCCCGCACTTAATTTACGCCTTAACAAGTCAATACGTTGATATTATTCATGAAATTCACCCATTCCGAATTCCCGCTAAACCGAACAGTGTTTGGTCCCAATTAGTTCGGAGTAGCGGGACCCTACTGTAGATGTAAGTTAACTGAATTTATTGATTTCGGTAATGAAATCATAGCTTGAGATGATTTTTCAATAAGTAAATTTATAATCAAATCTTTTGTGTTAGATTGAACAGAAAGAACACAAAACAGTAGTTTGCCGCAATGGTATGGGTGAAGTTTAGCGGACGGGTAGTATATTTTCCCACAAGTTGTTTCTTCCACCTGCTACTGAATTTTGTTTTTGGTCGGTGTTAAACTTTGTGAATGAGAGTTTAATTACGAGTGGAAAGGGAAAGTGAAAGACTTTTTTAAAGTGTGTAAATTTATAACTTTTTAGTGTGTTTTATTTATGTTTCTTTCTATAAATGTTTGCAATTCAAGGATTTTAATTTGTACTTTTCATAAATAATATAAATGTCTTTAAATTTTTGACTTTATTACAATAGCTTACAGGATTGAATTTCTTTTATTTGAGTACATTATCAAACCTTCTTTGTTTATTTAAAACTATCTGTATTATTTAAAGCCAAATAAAATATATTTTGAAGTAAGTATTCCTCCTAATCAGCCTATGTGGGAACTCGCACCTCAATGGTTTTCTCATGGCCTAACATATTCACTATCCGAAGTCTGTCCGATCCCAATTACCTCGGATAATCGAGGTTCTACTGTATTGTCACAATTTTAATAGTATGGTTAATATTAAATTATCTGTTGTACTTTAATATTAGTATGTATGTTTTTACATTTTATATGTGACTAGCTGACCTGTACGGCGTTGCCCGTGGTGGTTAGTATTTTCAGTCTTTTTAACGTAATTGTAATCTTTTGAAGTGTTCAGTTAGTGAGTGGTATTTGGCTTTTATATATATATATATATATAGATATTAAATAATAAAAGCACTATTTTCATAATAATAAAAGATCTGAAATTATGATTTTAGTAACTTTGATCCCCCAAACCCCTCCTAAAACTTCGAAATTTTTCATACCCTTTCTTAGTGAGCACCTATGGCCCTAGAGGAAGGTATATATCATATTTCATTCCAATCCTTTCGGTAGTTTTGAAGAAATCGTGATTTAATAACTTTGATCCCCCAAACCCCCCCTAAAATTTCAAATTTGTTTAAACCCTTTCTTAGAGAGCGCCTAAGGCCCTAGAGGAAACTACATACCAAATTTCCATCCAATCTGTTTGGTAATTTTTGAGAAATCGTGATTTAGACATTTTTACCCCACCAAACCCCCCTAAAATTTCCAATTTTTAAAACCCTTTCTTAGTGAGCACCTATGGCCCTAGAGGAAGCTACATACCAAAATTCATTTCAATCCGTTCTGTAGTTTTTGAGAAATCATGATGAGTGAGTGAGTGGTATTTCGCTTTTATATAAATAGATTAGAGGGATCCGCTCACTGCTTACCAACCCAAAAATTAAAACAGATTATTGTATACTATTGTCCTTCTGCTAACACATGAAAAAACGCCTCAAAAACGCAAAGAATAACTGGAAAAATGTCAATATCAGGCGTAATTTGAGGATGATCAAAAACGCATTGAAAACGAAACGAAAAATGCAAAAACGCCTAGAATCTCAAACATTTTTTAACAGACTACTTTTAGGCCTTAAACGAACCTAAGTACCAAATTTCAACATTTTCTGCCAATTAGTTCTCGAAAAAGCTGAGAAAACGCAAAAAATCGCTAGAAAAACGTGAATATTTGGCGTATCTTTGGGATGTTTTCAAAATCCGTTCTTAGTGCGCGTCTAAAGGTCCAACTGAACATGCATGCTAAATTTGAACTCATTTGGTTCAGTAGATTTTTAGTTCTGCTGATGAATGAATGAATCAGTGCTATTTCGCTTTTATATAGATAGATTCTTTAAATGTAATTACTTAACTACTGAAAATTATGCTTAAAGATGATGTAATCTATATACAGTAAACTCCCGATTATGCACGAAATTAAGTGGCACGGCCATCGCGGATAGTGAAATTCGCGGATAATCTGCAAAAGAGCCAAAAATAGGAAACAAAAAATTAAACTGTAATTCCAACTTAAAAAAACTAGATTTATATACTGTAAAAGTTACAATTAACATTTAACATTTTTAAATGACACAAATTATTTTACTAAATAAATAACCTACAATACATTTCAGTATAACTTACATCATATCATGGATACAGTACTGTACTGAGAGACTTTATTTGACACTGAAAAAACACAACTCTTTAAATTCACAACTTTTTGAAAAAATTAGTCACTTGCTTTTGTTTCTTGCTTTGAAAACATCTTTTCTTAATTCTTGATTGAATTGGTGTGTCAATAGACGAGAGAGAAAGAAAGTAAGTGAGGGGGAGGGATTAGGAAAGGGAGGGTAGAGTCATAGGCCGACAGGCGTTGCAAGGGGGGAGCGGGAAGGGAAGGTTAGCGACCTTGGCCGACTGTCTGCTGAAGCAACCATACGACTAGAAACAAAGCATGACAGAGACAAAAATAGCAACACATGCCAGGCTATTGTGTGAGTTCAGAGAAGGCCTGTGGGGTTTTACTGTATACTGTACATAATACAATCGTCAGTAGAGTTCAACTTTTTGCTAAATTTCTTCGTTGATCACTCGTAATAAAATACAGGACAGATTTACAGTATTTTCCGTGACATTCGCGGATAATCGGGAGTTTACTGTATATAAAAGCCAAATATCACTCACTCACTGATTTATCACTAAATCTCAAAAACTGCCAAACGGATTGCAATGAAATTTGGTGTGTAGCTTCCTCTAGGGCCCTAGGTGTTCACTAACAAAGGTTTTCAAAAAATTCAAAACTTTAGAGGGGTTTGGGGGGTCAAAGTTACTAAAAAAAAACCACCGAACGGATTGGAATGAAATTTGGTATGTAGCTTCCTCTAGGGCCGAAGGTGCTCTCGCTAAGAAAGGTTTTCAACAAATTCGAAATTTTAGGGGGGTGTGGGGGGTCAAAGTTACTAAAAATAACCACCTAACGGATTGGAATGAAATTTGGTATGTAGTTTCCTCTAGGGCCCTAGGTGCTCGCTAAGAAAGGTTTTCAAAAAATTCGAAATTTTAGGGGGACTTTCGGGGGGTCAAAGTTACTAAAATCCCCATAAGAAATACATAGTATAATATATTTATTGATATATATCATTGGATAATATACATTTAACTTCGATTTGTCTATCCGTGCAAAGCCGGATTGGGCCAGCTAGTTGTGTATAAGAACGATTTCCAAAGCTTTTCTTGCCACATTTATTTACACTTTTCTTTGATTTGATAAGCTCCCATAATTGCAACTATATCTAGTCTTCAAGTATGGGCTGAAGCAACCTTAAAAATTATAAGATGCTAGTAAATGGTTGCATCTGCTAAATTTTATTAGTTGGAAACAAAACAAATACTGAATTAGTTGAAGCAAATGGTTGAAATTTTTTTCACACTACCCGTCTAAGAAATGTTAGAAGAGTAAGTATTTGCTAAGGTTTTTATGCATTCGATAATGCATGGATCTTTTAAGTTACTAAGCAAAAGAATATCCTTAATTTTTATCCGCCAATGTTATTATGTTGTATTTGATTGTTCTAATGGTAGACATATTCAACATTATAGTTTTTAAACTCTTTCCATTTTTAGAACTTACAAAATAAAGTCTTGGTTTTCTGATATACTGGTAAGAAAGATTACATTAGTAATGTATATAACAAATAAGTCTTAACTCACAGTTTCGTCTAACTCCAAAAAAATAATAATTTTTTTTGTAAATGCACAAAATGAATTGTCGGCCGATGGAAAACCAATCCTGCCCAGAACTATATTTATAAACTTCCTTCTTATACTGAATCACCCTGTATGAGTGTATATGTAGTAAAACTGTTATTGTGTTATAATAAACTTGTAAATATTTTATATTGTTTAAGATAATTAAAAAATATAGTATTTTATATGTACAAAATAATAAGGATGTTATTAAAGAAACTTTTATTTGGATGAAAATGTATTTATTTCCTGGTGTTAAAAACAAGTTTGTTTATAACTCAGAGACCACTGTTGTGGTAATGGAATCTTTAGTTTCATAATTTCTGAACTTTCATGTAGTACCCCCATAAATGTTTACACAATACCTCTGGGCTCGGATGGCTAGTAGTGCTTTCCGCAGCCATTTCTTTGTCAAGTATGAATTGTTAGTGCAAGTTATGTTCCTCTCAGATCGGATGGCCACCAGTACTGGACAAGTTAAAATCCCTAGAACGCCCGGATGGCCAGCAGGACTGGCCACACAATTGATTTGCATTAATTTATTTTTAGTAGTTTTATTTTGTCTGGATTGTGCTAAAATCTAGAGTCCAAATCTTAAACTAATTAATTCCCGCTTTTTTTCTGGTTTTGTGTTGCATCAAAACGTAGCAATATTTGTTACATTATAACCTTACCAGCAGCTTAGTTTTACGTTGCGGTGGTCTAGGCTAGTGTTTTTAAATTTTGAAGTAATTTAATAGAACAAAAGTTAATTAGTTTATTATTGCTTTTAAGTGTTTTTTTGTTTACAAGTACTTGATTTTGTTTTATTTTAAATTACCAAAAATGTTGTTAGATAAGTTGTATACAATGGTTTATTTTATTCATTAAAGTATATTCTGACTTTATATTTACAGCTAAACCAAAAACTCACCAATAACAATATAATGTATCTACTTTTTTGTATGGCAAAATAAAAGAGTTACTAAAACCCCATGATATTGTTAAACAAGAAATAAATACCCACTAACAACATTTCAGATTGTAGTGAAAAATAATTCAGAGATGTTGACGCCGCACGGTCAAGTTGGTGGCAGAGCTGACAACAGTATCGTAAGCGGCCAGTCAGGCTGGCCATCCGAGCTGATGTCTAATTCGGTAAATATTCAGAGCTGACTGAGAATATCGTATGGCCAGCAGTACTGGCCATCCGAGCGCAAAGGGTTAACTTCATATTACCAGAACAAAGCGTGGACAAATAAAGGGTGTTTTTTTAGTAAGTAGACACCCTCTATAATTTTCTTTGTATTGATTGTATGAACCTGCAATGTGTAAAATGTATATTTTGAATGTGGGGGAACACCTATTTGACTCCAGTTATCTGTTCCAAAGGGGGTGGGGGTAAGTTAAGATTTTCAAATGGTAAAGTTGGTTGAGTGACACCTCGTTTGAAAAATCTATTGAAAAGAAGATGATTGGTGGAAATACAGTTAAAAAATCTAACCTCCTTTAGAAATGGCGGCAAAAAACGTACCAAATTAGAAACAAATGAGGTTGTTTAACTTGAACTGCAGAACAAATTTCATAAACCGTGATGTTTGGCTATGGGGGGGGGGGGGGGGAAAAAATTTAAGAAAAGTCAGTCTAGTGACATCTCATTTGAAAGATCTTTTCAAAAGAAGATGATTGGCAGCTGACTAGGCATTATTAAAAGCTTTCTTGGGCCTTTGACAAGGAAATACCTGAAATTGTTATCATACAATCATTGTATTACCTTATCAGTAACAATAAACTTGGGTCTGTTATCTCTTTGGTTTTTCTGAGTATAAGAGGAGAAAGTCCAACTACACTGGAAACTACTCAGTCACTAGAAATACTTAGTCGGTGTGTTTGTAACTTGTACTTCAGTTGCGCTTTATTTTCACATACGGGGAGAGAGGAAGATCAGCACGAGCAACTGCCAATCGTTATCTGTTATCAGAGTGTATCGAAATTAGTAAGCAAGTTTCTTCGAACTGGAAGTGTTGAGGACGAGAAAAAGTCTGGTCATCCTAAAGTTGATGAGTTAACCGAAATTGGAATTTTGGCTGAAATTACAAGAAATCCTATACAGTCAGGTAGAGAAATTGCTCGCAGAAACAATCTAAGCATAGTACAGTTTTCAAAAATCTTAAACGTTACAAGTTTCATCCATACAAAGTCATCCTTGTACAAGAGTTAAACAACGACGATTTTTACAGTCAAATTTAATTTTGTTAAGTCGTATCACAAAGAATAAACAATGGGATCATTTCTACAAACGAAATTCTGTTCTCAGATGAAGCTAGTTTTATGTTAAATGGTACTGTGAACAGGCACAACATGCGTTATTGGGGTCAGGAAAACCCGCAATGGTTTCGAGAAGAACACACACAACATCCTTTAAAACTGAATGTATGGGCTGGAATACTAGGGAACACCAACATAGGGCCCTTTTTCATCGGTGGTAATCTTACTGGTGAAAGATACTTGCAGCTTTTGCAAAATGAAGTTATCCCTGCTCTAGAAAATTTGATTGAAAATCAGGTGGGCAATGATAGGGACTATTTACAAAATGAAAGAATATTTTTCCAACAAGATGGTGCTCCGCCTCATTACTCATTAATAGTCAGCAATTTCGTAAGTCAGCGATTTCCCGAACGTTGGATAGGTTGAAGGGGTTTGATCGAGTGGCCAGCCAGGTCACCTGATTTGAATCCATTGGATTTTTTCTTTGGGGACTCTTAAAGTCAGTTATTTTGACCACTAAACCAATTTCCCTACAGGAGTTACAAAAAAGAATTCAAAATGAATGTAAAAGAATCAGTCCTGAAACTGTAACTAAAGTAAGGAAAGTATTTGAAGCTAGACTTTATCATTGTATGGAATGGAGGCCATTTAAGGTATTTTATTTTGTATTTAATTATTTGTTTATTACTACATTTCACTAACTGTAATTTCTAGCAATGCTAATTTTGAGTGTAAGACTTGTATTAAAACTAATAGAAAACTTGAAACTGATATTACATTTAGAAAAATATTTGTCATTACCAAAGCCTTTGCATCATACAGCTATGATATATATTTTTGAAACTATAATCCACTGTTGGAAAAAAGGGAAACATTGCGCAACATGGACGTTCATAGTTATGACACAAGAAGTTCTAACTTTTTAAGACATCAGCCTCGTTCATAGTTATGACACAAGAAGTTCTAACTTTTTAAGACATCAGCCTCATAGGTTAAATATTGTGAGAAAACTTCCTTCTTAGGCTTGTCGCACACTGGATCCGCTCCGTTCCGTCCGCTCCGCTCCGTTCCGTCCGCTCCGCTCCGTTCCGTCCGCTCCGCTCAGTTCCGGCAGTTTTCTCACACACTGCGTCCGCTCGTTCCGTCCGGTCCGCTCAATTTTATCGTTAATATTTAGCGCCAACCGCCATTAGACTGTCATTGTTCGCATGTAAATTCTTTGTGTCGGCTTTTTCCATTGTGTGATTATGAGTTCCAGCAGTAGCGACGAAGAAACTGCTGCAATAGCATTGGCAATAGCTGCAGAAGAGGATGATCAAGTATCAAGGAAAAAAATAAGATTGTGGGTGCACAGTATTAATGCCGCATGGGCTATTGAGGGCGAGTATCATACGCTATTTTCAAGATTGAAAAATGACAATCAAAGATTTTTTCGATATTTTCGTATGAGTTACGAAAAGTTTATAGAGCTATTACACATCATAGAACCTACAATTCAAAAACGTCATACAAACTTTAGAAGAAGCATATCACCAGAAGAGCGGTTGGCTGTGACCTTAAGTTGAGATAAGAACCCACATCATAGAGTAATAACTTCGTTTTAAAACTTCATTGAAAACCATGTTATAAGTAAATTGAAAACCATAATTTTTTCAGTTTATAGTTTTCTGGTGTTTGCATTAAGTTAATTTATAAAATATTTCTTATGACTATGGGAGTAGTAAGGGTGTCAAAAAGTCTTAGCTCGCAATACAGAATCATATTCTATGCATTAAAATAAATGAAAAATGTTCAGCAACTCTTTTGCTGCTTAATTTAGTCACAATCGGCCATTTTGTTTTTTTTATAAAAACTCACTAAGAAATAGATAAGACAAGGAGTTCAAATTTTGTATGGTACTGTTAGAAGTGTACCAAACATAAAGACTTTATTTTTATTACTTTCAAAATGGTAGCCATACAAAATGTTTACTGTGGAATCTCTCAAAAACTGTTAAATTTGCAAAAAAATAGATAAAATATTTTTCTTTTTTAATGACAAACAAAAATTTTTTTTTTCATTTCTATAGGTCAGGGATAACAGCGTTATAAACAAAAACTGAAAACATAATTGCATGGTAATTAAAACACCTAATTGTTTGGTATTTGATGTATAGTATGTTGTCCAATTATTTCATTTAAAAATAAATGTTTTCTTAAACTCAAATGATACTAAATAATACAGTAGAAACTCACTAATTCGAAATCCAAGGGAAAGTATTCAATTGCACAATACAACTCTGTCTATCTGTACACTGCGCATGCGCGGCGCTTCCGACCTTCCGCCAAAAATCGCTTGCTCTTCGAAAAGTGGCGGAAGCGGACGGAGCGGAGCGGACGGAACGGACGGAGCGGATGCTATGTGCAGTTCCACATTTGATTACATGGTTTTCGATTTTTGGCGGAAAGGACAGAGCGGAGCGGACGGAACGGAGCGGATCCAGTGTGCGACATGCCTTATGCAGGTGTTGAATCCATTAACAAACTTCCAGATAACTTACGACTGGAAATAATTTCATAAAATTTAAAAATAACTTAAGACGATTTCTGTCGTCAAAATCCTTTTACTCGGTAAGCGAGTTCATCCACCATACATTTTAATTTGTTTTTTTGGGGGTGAGGTTTTGGCTATATTGTTAAATATAATTTTGTTAATGTTAGTAGTTGTATTTTAGCGATGGTAAATGTGATAGTTGTTTGTTAATGCCTCATTTTATTAATTGTATTATTGTTATTGATTGACTATTATTGTAATTTCATGATCTTTGAGTTATTTATGTATATGTATTAGTTTTTGTAAAAATGTAAATGTTAGCAAGATTTGGTAATTTGACCTGGCCAAACAATATTTTGTATCACGGCTATGAAATAAAATGAAATGAGCCTGCTTCACATTACACCGGTACCTAAATCAGTGAAAAAATATCTATAATTTTACTTTTTTGTGTACTTACAGCTCTCAGTCCTTTATTTTTCTTTTTTATTCCCTGGTGACGTATGTTTCGCCTTTTCTATTCAGGCATTATCAAACCTACACTTCACTAGTACTTTACATTTGTTAATGCGCGTCAAGTTTATAAAATGAAACACTTATACAAAACATTCACAAACAACATGTAACACA
>JAGFPH010000143.1:246351-284888 GCA_018207615.1 Philaenus spumarius
ATTATAGTTAAATCAACCAGTCCAGTAAGGCAATCAGAAATAATGAAAAAATATCGGTTGGGTTTGAATTTTGTTATAGAAAAGCTTTTTATGGTGATGATTTTTTTTCCTCCAGACGTTTCACATGATGCGTTACTAGACCCAATTTTCTTAAAATAATCTCTCTCCCCACCAAAACCAAAATATCACTGTTCATGCAAATTTGTTGTGCAGTTCAATTGAAGTTCACATGTGTTGGACTGTCAGTAAGCGGGTTTGCTTACCGTAAGATGGCGGCGGTGGCGACAACTACGGTAAGTACTTGTTAGTGCATTTGTCCCTTCTATTATTTTTCTGTGTTTGTTGAAACTAACGCCTCAGGCGTCAAATGTTTGCAAACTCAACTTTGCACTAATGTGGTTTTTATTGAATGTGCTCAGTGTTGCCTTGGCTTGGACTAAAAACATTTACTTTAGGTAGGCCTACTAGTGATGAAAAATACTATTCATAGAAATTAAACGATTTAAAAGTTATTAATATTGTAATGAAGAATTGATAATCGAATAAAAATGTTATATGAAGATGTACGAATGTTTCCAAAGTTAAACGAATGGATATCTTTTTGAAATTGGTATAAATAAATAATATTGATATGATAATAAATGGTTGTATTTATATTAATTTTATAGTCTCAAAGCAAATTTTATAACGTATTATAGCCTACATAAGTTCTATAACTTATATTAAAAAAAATAAACTTCACAAGCATTAACCCTAGAACCGGCAGACAGTACATAATATAATGTACCGTCACTCCAACACATTTGTAACGAGTGATTTTATTGAATATTTGACCCACTAAAAATCTTTCAATCTCAAAAAGACAAACACCATTGGAAGTGTAATGTTTCAAACTTTAATTTTTGTATTTACAATTTCTTTCTAAAACGTATATTTACATATGTAATCGTCCTTTTAAAATTGTAGATTTCTGTAAACCTGATTCCACGCGTGGATTCGAATACAATTGTACTGTTATTTCCCACTTATTCAACGTCCCAGACGGTCCACAGGAATATTTTGATCAAAAATATAAAGGTACCATGGGATTCGTCAAGATTTGATCTATCTAAAGATGCCTTGCAATAACATGTCACTACTATCATAGATCATGAATAATAAATAGATCTTGCATCCATATGGCAGCAGTGTGGCGAGAATTACCCACTAAACCACCGCCCTCCCCCCAAGTAAGGAAGTCACTCTGACTCCGAACACAGGCACAAGAGTGTATCCGCCGACATCTCCTGAGATGCTATACAACACTCATGTACCATGCGTAACGGACAGAGACACTCCGCATGCATCACTGGGAAGGAGCGTCAGCAGCATCTAGGGGCTATTCCCTAATGACTGCTAAATCAATCTGAAACTCACTTAATAGAAAAGAAGGGAAACTGGTTAGTGTTAATCTTGATGGAGTCGCAGTGTGAAGAAACCTATGGCGGGTCGTCCAGGATAGCGGCAGGCCGAGGCTGATGCGTGAGTCTGCGAAGAGCAGTAGTCTGAAGAATCTCCAGCTGTTTCCTACTGGATTTGCTGCCAAGCGCCCACCAAGCGGTAGACGCGTACATCAGCACTGAACGAACTATTAACAGAAAAATCGTGAATTTAGTTTTTACTGGCAAGGGGCTACGCCTTGCCAACAAGGGTGAGAGGAAACCCTGAATTTTCTTTCCTTCGGAGACCTTGTTCTGCACGTGTCGCCTGAAGTTGAGTCGACTGTCCAGCGTTATGCCGAGGTTCTTGACAGTAGGCTTCCAAGGGATAGCCACCCCGTCAAGTTCCAAGGCACGTGTCATTCTACGTCTTTTCCTGAAACAGATGGAATCAGATTTATCAGCATTTATCTTAATGCGCCATTTCTGCAGCCACGGGGACAGCGCGTCCATTTGTTTCTGCATGGGTTTTTGTTGCGTAAGCCGGATTTACACTGCTACAGCGTAGAAACGCATCATCAGCATACAGCGAGAGTGTCACACCTGGAATAGTTGGAAAGTCATTAGTATAAACCAGATACAGTACTGGTCCCAGGACACTGCCTTGGGGAACACCAGCAAGTATCGGCCGCAGAGTGGAGAGTTCGCCATCTACGAAGGTCTTGAAGGATCTGCCTGAGAGATAGGAGCGGATCAAGTGCACAGCAGCCATCGGTACAGGAGACTCGCTCAACTTGTAGAGAAGGCCTTCGTGCCATACCTTGTCAAACGCCTTGCTGACATCTAGCAACAGAGGACAAGAACTTATTGTGATTATCAACCAGCTGGTTGACAACTCGAACGAGTTGAAGGGTAGTGGAATGACCACGTCGGAAGCCGAACTGCTCTGGTCTGATGTAGTCCTCTAGATAAGGCTGCAACCTGGAAAGAAAAAGACGCTCGAATATTTTTGAGATGGTCGGCAGCAGAGATATCGGGCGATAATTCTGCGGAAAGAGGTGGTCCTTTCCTGGCTTCGGAATAAGGATGATCTTTGCAGTCTTCCACTGGGATGGGAAGTGGTGCAACCTGAGGACAGAATTAAACAAAGTTAGTAAGACCTCCACTAACTGAGGGGGCGCAGCAAGCAAGGCCCTGCCGCCAATCCGATCCAGCCTGGAGGCTTTCTTCGGCTTGACCGCAGAGACAGCGGCCCGCACCTCCTTGAGAGTGAAAGGTTCGATGATGTCGTCAGCCTCCGGTGACTCTGCAAAGTAGTCGTCAACGAACTCCTCGATCATATCTGCATGATCCTCATCGCAAACATCGTGGTTCGGTTGGAACTGATCCTCCATAGTGTCAGCGAACGTTTCGGCCTTTTCTAGGGCAGAATAGACAAGACCATGCTGCCCACGTAGAGGCCGACTTGAACGCTTCTCACTACGGAGTACCTTGGCTACCTTCCAAGCACTACCGTCTTGCAATTCCAGAGTATGCAGATATGAATGCCATGACTCAACCTGAAATCATTCAAAAGAGTTTTAACACGGTTGTTCTGCCGGTTGAAGAGATTCTTTGCTGCCGGAGATCGAGTAAACTGCCAATGGGCTCGAAGCCTTCGCCTCTTGGCAATTTCCTTCCGTAATCTGAAGGGAAGGGTTTCCCGCGACGGCTCTTGGGAAGCAGCGATGGAAGCATCTGAAACAGAAAGTGTTAGAAGGTCATGTAAAGAACTGACCTGCCCGTCTAATTCCTCCGAAGAGTTGCGCAGGATGCGTTAGGCGTTCTGCGATCAGTTCGTTAAAATGGTGCCAGTCGACCCTGACACGTAAAGTGTTGGGCGATAAGCTCGAAGTAAGTCCAGCAGCGACAGTAACCAGAAGCGGGCAGTGATCTGACGAGAGATCCTGGGTAGCACGAACAACTTTGGGAAAAGGAACATTCTTGGTTAAAACTATATCAAGCACATCAGCAAGTCCATGGGCCGGGAAGTGAGTAGGCTCCACAGGTGCCAAGACGTCAGCACTAGGCACTAGGTAGTATCAATGAAACGTCGAAGAGCCTTGCCCCTGGTGTTGGTCCTCCGTGACCACGAGTTGTGTTTGGCATTGAAATCACCTGCAACAATGACATGTTCGGCACATTGAAAAAGAATGTCCAGATCGGACAGGAAGCTATCCTGAAGAATTCGAGTTGGTGAGACATAGGCTGCGACTAGTAGGATCTCCATGTCCCCAAGCTGTACGGAAACACCTGTGGACTCAAAATGCACTGTATTGGTGGGGAAATCTCTGTGAGTTAGCCTGCGGTGCACTAATACAGCCCCCCCAAGGATTACCGCCAGCACCAAGTCTTAAGACCCGGTCGGTACGATAAGTCCTGTAGGCAGGAAGTGTAAAGGCGTGACCTGGCTGTAGATGAGTCTCACAGAGTAGGATGACATCGGCGTCCTCTTCTGTAGTGAAGTAGTGGAGATCGTTGCGCCTGGGGCGAACCCCATTTGCATTCCAGACCACCACCTTAAGGTCTCTACTCATCGCGGATTAGATTCTGGAGGCTAGTCAATATAGCTGCAAGCAGCTCTGCCGGGCTTTTGTTTGCAGAACCTAAAACAATAGAAATAAGCTGTGTAATTCATGAAGCCAGCTTTTCGTTAGTTATGGTAGAACTGGAGGAGGTCGAACCCTCAGCTCTGTCTTCTTGGATAGTCGGCTTGCGCACAGATACTCGCCGCTTCCTTGGATGTGATTCCTCAGGAGTCAAAATCGACGTTCCCTTGGACGTCTCTATGCCAGCGTCACACTCGCTTACATCAGCATCTGAAACATAAGAGTTGGAAGAAGAGGTGGCGAGAATTAGGTTGTCGCGAAAATAGTACATGATCGCGCCGTGAGGTAGCGCTAGGGAGAAATCATTTTTAGCATTGGTGTTTCAGACAGCTTCCGTCGTTTCCCCAATAGATAGCGCCACTATCGTCGAATTTCCAGTGGAACGAAATATTGCATTGGATCGGAGTTCTATTAGGTTATCCAAAATACAATGCTACTATACAATTTGAATGATGAAGCTTTCTGTAAACCCTTGCGATTGGACAGTTTTGAAACCAATGAAACAGCAAATTTGTCAACTGAGATAACGCCCACAATCCCATATGTTTTTACAGATTTCTTTATACAATTCTGTAGAGAAAACTTGCAGCTTTCATTCGATGTGAACTAAACTGGATATAACCTGTTATATGCTTCTCAACCTGTTATATGTTTAGTCAAAGAGAGGTGGAAAGTACAAGGTTTTCGTGAATTACAGCGGTGGAATGGGACTGTCTGGCCCATTTGATTCTCACGGTAAATCCCAACGGACGTTTTGTTTCCTTTACACGCGTTAAGTTTTATTTGATTTACCTCATTTTTTTATTCAACTAAAGATAACAAAATAGTCTTTTAAAAGATAGTGAACTAAGAAAAGACAAGTATATCGTTATTTTCTTTGATTTATTCTCTACACTTTGTTATAATAATATTTAATTTTTGTTCAAATAAAATATTTCTAAATTACGTTTTAAGCCAGGCCTAGTTTTGTTAGCACCCTTGTAGATGGAACATAAAAACTGGTGCAATCAAAATAAGAAATTTTGAAATTAATTGATCAATGTTTTTATACAGTTCTATTTAAAAAATTACGAAATTTTTTTACATTTATCATTTTTGTACTGGCATATACAAATTCTTTGAACCCTTTTCTACAAAAAAGCTGCGGAACACTTTCGGATTAGGGTTCATTTACTATTTTTGGCGAATTTTTGAAAAAATGTTTGCACATGCCAAAAAATCCACGGTTAATATAAGTAACTATTGATCGAAGTTGTAAACAACCCCAAAGCATAATAAATATACGCTAGGTTTTGTTTAGTATTGCAGATAATGGTTGAAATGAGCTATTATTTTGTTCTTCACGTACGTACAATCGCTTTTATAGGAGTTGATCTTTTACATAATGTTATAGTAACTATTATTTTTAGCTTCATATTGCCATAATGTGGTGCTGGCGTATAAAATACAAACAGAAACATACCGTGGATTTTCCATAAGATTTTAATCTAAGTTTTTAATTAATCAATACAAGTCAATACGGTATTATAAACAGTCCCAAAGTTGTGAGATATAGATAGATAGTCTTGACTCTTGAATTATCTATGGGTGCGGGACTGTGTGTGAAACCATAATAATAAAAATCTACAGTTCATTAGTAAATAAGAAAAGGGACTTGATAAAAAAAAATTACAATTATGTGATCAATCGATCGATGTATTGTACTTTGTACCCGATTTGTTTAGTATAGTATGATAAGTAATTGCTACTATTTTTGTAATTTTCTTAAAATAATTAAAATATAAAATTTGGCCGGGTGTAATAGTTATAATTCTTGTTATTAAAGTAAGTCGAACATTCAGTGTTATTTTGATCAAAGATTATTTTGGTGGTTTGTTCGGTATTTGTGGTTTAAGTTCTAGGCCCTACTCGATTATGATTTAGCAGTTTTAAGTTCTATTAGATTATGTTTTAGCAGTTGGAACAGCAAATAAGTTTGTGATTGAAATTAATTGAAAGAAACTAAAGTTGGGATCATAATATCGGGACTTTTGACTCATAATTTTATTATTTAGGCCTACCAAGTGTTTATAATTTATTTCAATCAAAACTGAAATTCACCACTAGCATCATAGACAATGATCATCTGGGTAAGGCATAGTTTATTAAATGTTTCCTAGCCTAAAGAATAGTAGTAATATTAGGGTAGGCCTAGTCTGTTGTAAGTAGGCTAGTCCTGCTATTAGCAGACTATCATTAGTGGTAGCATAGTAATCAATGCTGATAAGTTTTCATATTATACAATGACTTTTGCAATAGGTTATAATTATTCTAGGTAGGTATACAAAAGTGTATTAGCTGACCAAGGGAACAAGCATCCCCCCCCCCTATATTCAGGGAACTTTTAGAATAGGCCTAACACTAACTATTAGGCTACTTGTTCATAGTTATCAGCTGAATACCTTTTTATTAACCCTGGAATGGTAGGCTAGGTTCTATCGTTATTTTTACAAAGGCAAAATTATTTTTGGCAGGTAACTTACTGTTTTGTTTTTGCTTGGACTGTACGGATCCTTTGTGTAAGCTTCCCCCCCGACCAAGGTCAGTAAGATAATGGAGCCACATACTCGGTTAGGAACTATCCTTGTGTATTCTTTACGTACGAATGTATACGCTACCAATAGGCCCTCTGTAATGTAGGCCTAATTTATTCTGTTTGATTGTGTTTAGCGTTTTTTTGTGATTATATTTAAAATTTATATTATAAATTATTTTTTTAAGCTAATTTTAATTTGTATAATTTATACAAACGGTTTTTATTTACAATGGCACTTGGCCTTCAGAAATAGACAGAGACTAACACAAACCCAATACTGTCGCTGCAGGGACTTTGAAACTGGTTAGAAATCTCTGCAACTATTAGAGTTGTGTTGAAAATAGTCTTAATTTTGTATATATAGAGCCTATATATTATATGTCATTTATACTTTGTATTAAGAACGGGTCCTTTGTTACTAACTCTATGTTAAATTTATATCTAAAAAAAAATGAACTTGAGGTTTTTTCAAATGTTTTACATTGAAAGAACATTTTTTTACTTGAATAAAAATTAATAAATGTAACCAAATTTATGCGTTTATAACACTTAAGTACTAAACAATAATAGGTTATGGAAAATGTTGTGTTTCATTTTTATGGCAACCACGAATGTTTAAGTTTACAAACGTAAAAAATACGAAAGTATAGGCTATCAATAACGTAGCTTAGTAGATACCATTCCAGGGTTAAAAAAGTAAGAAATGCCACCAAATTATATATGTTTACAATTTTTAATCACTGTGACTAGAAATTATTAGGAAAGTTTACATTACGAGCCTACAACACATTTGCGGCCAATGTAGGTAGCCTATACACAAGAAAATGCTCTAATAGTTAATTGTAGGCCTAACGTTCAATTCTATTTCTAATGTCTTAAATGAATGAAAACAGAAATATGTTTAACAAAATTTAATGATTTGATTTGATTTATTTAAATCAATCTAGAGACACATGTTACAGTGTATTGATCTTGTCAAGTAATAACATAAATGCACTAATTACAGTACTAAAATACAACACTACAGCACAACGATAGCATAAAACAAAAATCAGAGCAACATTTAACAATATACTAAAAAACAATGTTCCTGACATCAGCCTGAAAAAAACTCACTTAAACTATAAAAAAGATTAAATTACAAATCCAGACATACATATTTTTTTAAAATTTCTTAATGTCTACAGAAAAAGCTCCAACAGGGAGCACATTGAACATGGACATACCGATGTATTGATAGGATGTCTGGGTTATACTTAGTCTAGCAAAGGGCTTAGGCCTGTGTATAAAAGCATGCCTTTTCTAGTAATTGTAGGTATGCACATTATGGTTCATCACCAATCTACCAAGTTTCGATTTAGTGAACATCAAACATTCAAATTAAACATATTGACTTATGACAGTTGGTACCTGCCTCTGCTTAAATAAAGACCTACAATGCTCATTACATGTAATTAATTATAAGCAGAAAGATACTTGAAACTTAAACTCCATTTAACAACTTATTTAACTTAGGAAGTAGGTATTAGGCCTAGGCGTATCTTTTCAATGACACCGGACTGCGTATAGGAATGTAAATAAATAAGTTACAATTGCTGGACTCCGGTATTCCTACAGCTTAACATCACTCAATAAAATATGTAGGCCTACCATATAAACACAACAAAATCGGAACACACACAATTTTCACTTTATAAAATTCTGTAGGTACGGGTAAGTAATACATAAATAGCCTACTTAATTTTTACCGTAGGCCTACTTTACATCAAACTACAAACAAGTATATAACAGTTCAAACACTCTGTGTGTATGAAAATTCATAACCTACCGATGGCAATAACAAAAGTCTACAACCTATGTTAGGCTATGCTAAAGAAAGCACAGGAAATTTCTAAATATACCTCCTAAAAAGAGAACATTAAAAAACCAAATTAAGGCTACGAGTATTTTCCTTTTCTTTTAATTTTTCTATGACTAATACAGCCGAAGATATTTAAAAATAGTGTAGGGATGCGCTCAAAATTCATCAAAAATACTCTTTCCTAGTGAAGCCACAGCCCAATTTTGCAGAGATTTTAGTTTCTACTCATTTGCATTTAGTAGCCTACTATAAAAACATAATTAAAAAATAATTATCATTCGTGATTAGGCTACATCATTTTTAAATTCTAAATTTCCTCAACTATAATAGATAATCAGTCAGGAAACTAGAATAACATCCAATAAATATTTATTAGTTTATTTGTCTTGTATTATTGAATTTGTGTTGTGTTATTTGAGTTGTGGTAGGGAACTCATTCTTTAAAACTTTTTAGTTTTTAAATACAACACAATGCTCATTGAACATCTAGGTAAGCCATTATTAAAACCCATTACATATAAAATTATTCTAGGTTTAATAGAAAATGTATGTGTTGTTGCAGTGCTATGTACACAAATAAAAGTAATTTGGAAGTTGCTGTAGAAGCCGCAGCAAGAGTTGATGCTGTCCTCGCAAAGAAGGGGAGAATCAAGCCTAATACTGTTTCAACAACGGTGAGCTGTCCTATTACTTACTATTATAACATGAGAATCCCCACAGTAGTTCACATTGTCTTATACCACAGTATCATTAATCTGTTGAGTACCAACCCCTTTCCTGGTTTTCAGGAATATTTTAAATAGTTTTAATCAAATTATATAAACTGTTTTTATGTATGAAATTCAAATGTCATGTTTAAAAATGTATCTATGTTTGTGTTACGATTAATCTGGGGTTCGGAATATATTTAGTATATTAGTTGTTAGAGTTAGTGTTTTATATGTAAAGGTATTGACCAGCAAGACAGACCAGGAAGTATACTATAGATACGGAAATAATAGCAAGGTCACGTGAGAGGTCGTTGTTTAACTTGGAAGAAAACAAATGCTACGGAAGCAGTGGTTGTTTTGTTGGAGATGTCAACAGGAAGCTAGACGGGTTATATAGTATAATCCGAATCTAGAATACTATTAGGGTTGGGATTTCCACCCTCTTTACCCGGGTTGAAACACTAAGTCAGTTAAATCGGAAAGGAATAGATAAATAATAATAATACATCAGTGGCTCAGTGATAAAATGCTTATCTCTATATTTATTCACACAATTATCTTAACTTGGTAATTAAGCTACTATTTAACATCGGTTAACAATAATATACAATACATTCCTATAACAGGTATTGGGTTCACAAGACAGACTGGATCTACAATATCGGCAACCAAAGCGAGTTACATTTATGTTAAACACCCCAAAACTCTGAATTCAATATGACTTTAACAATAGACCAAAATACTTTGTTTTGCTCACTCAGTGTGTTGTCTTCAATACGTCCTGCTCTTCCTTCACTCGAGATCCTTCCTGGACGTTCCAAACTTTGGGCTGTGTAGAGATCCTTCTGTCTCGATCTCCCGGCTGCACTTTTCATAACAAATTGGTCGAACTCACAGCTCGTCGGCTCACTGGTCACCCGACCACTCCACTCTGGCCGATCACCCTGCTCTGGCCAAGATTCGGATTATACTATATAACCCGCTTAGCTTCCTGTTGACATCTCCAACAAAACAACCACTGCTTCCGTAGCATTTGTTTTGTTCCGCGTTAAACAACGACCTCTCACGCGACGTTGCTACTATTTCCGTATTTATAGTATACTTCCTGGTCAGTCTTACTGGTCACCTTTACATATAAAACACTAACTCTAACAACTAATATACTAAATATATTCAGAACCCCAGATTAATCATTACATTTGCTAATGAATGAACCTGCTGTAGGTTACGGTGAAAAAGATTAATTAATAATTTTTTTTAAATCAACCTTTTTCTAATCCATAATTATATACTACCCCTAATAAGGCTATTCCCAGGAGTACTAGGATTTAGGTATATATGTATTCACTGTTCACTTTAACTTTCAGGGTTTACTAAATTATTTTGCAAGTCATCATCTTCTTCTGAACTAGTATTATTGTATTACTATCATCAATATCATTAGATACATCACCACTAAAATATTTACATATTTCACTATACCAAATTCTTCTATTCACCATTACACTGTTTACATGTAAAACATAGTGAGCACAGCAGAAAATAAACTTAAACTGCAACTATGATTATGCAGAGTGCCCTGTGTATAAACAGGATAAAATACCAATAGAAACCTTAAGGTTCACATAAGATTGTCATGTAAAACTCAGGACTCTATTTAATTTCTTCAGTCAAGAAATAGAGCATTATTATATTTTAAACTCGTTAGTAGTTTAGCTATGTCCGAGTGTAGGTAATCGAGCACTATTACCGAGGCTCGAATATATTCGAGTGTGAAAATCAACAGTTTGTCAAGTTGCAGCTGGTTGTCACAGTGATTAGATTACTTCTTGATAAAGTCACCTGTGTTCTCCATCTGTAGAGGTGTTCTCCCACCAATCAATTGTAAGGGTTTATATTATGATTGCCTCATTTTTAGTCCATGAAAAAGTTGGAATAGTAACCGACTATTGAAAATATTGGTAATAACATTTTTTTACTCGTAGTGATTCTTCTTCTAAAATTAACTGTTCATAAGCAGGCAATGTTTAGGTGACAAAATTATGTCAAAAAATTGTGCTTTAAAAAATTGTTGATTTTGCATTTTGAAACTCAAAAAAAAATTAATGGAATATTTGTTTATGTGTTAGCTACTTTGGTTTGTCTCTATGGAGGTGCTTTGATCTGTAAACTTAAGTAATATTCAGAAACATTTGTTTAAAAAAAAACGTGAATAAATCCTTTTTTATATTTTCTTGAAGTGAAAACTTCTTTAGGCGCGTTGGGCACTTTTAAAAAACGTGAATAAATCCTTTTTTATATTTTCTTGAAGTGAAAACTTCTTTAGGCGCGTTGGGCACTTTTTTGCATGGAGAAAAATGATTGAACTCACAATTTACCATCATCGTCATCGCACGGACACACTTTTTTTTAAGGCTCCGTCGCATCTCCGCAATTATTTAAGGCTACGAGCATATCCGCAATTATTTAAGACACACTTGCATTCCCGCATTTATTTAAGGCTCTGATGCATATCCGCAATTATTTAAGGCTCTATTGCATCTCCGCAATTATTTAAAGCTCTATCAGATCTTCACAATTATTTAAGGCTCGGTGGCACATCCACAATTACTTAAGGCTCAATCGCATCTCCGCAAATATTGAAGGGTACGTCGCATCTCCGCAATTATTTAAGACCCAGTTACATCCCTGCATTTATTTAGGGCTCTGATGCATATGCACAATTATTATTTAAGGGTCTGCCGCCTCTCTGCAATTATTTAAAGCTCCATTACAACATTAATACATTGATTAAAAAAAATATTTCTTAATAACCCTAAAATAAAGTTAACTATATGAAGCTAAAAAGTTTTCACACTCCTGATGGCAGTCCCATGACTGTCTGTTATTAGTTTTTTTTTTAACTTGGTTGATCTTTATTTTTACGGTTTTTAAGGAAGATTTCTGTAACAAAAACAAAAATAGTACCCTTCTTTAAAGAAACTATTGTATACCTACACTTTCAGTACACTACAGTATGAGTCTAAATATAATTCTTGTTGTTTATAATGTTCATATCTAGAACAGTGATTTCCAAGCCCTTTATAAATTTTTTCCAGGATTAATGAATTTTCATGCTCAGATTGTTTGAAAAAGTATATATAAGACAAACTGGTACGTCTTTTAAAAATAGATATACAGAGTACATACCATCAACTTTACAGAGAACTAATTCCAACATTAGTCTAAATTTACAAAAAAAGAACGTGTTGTTTCATTAACCACCACACCAGCTTACACATAACATAGGCCAAAATCAATGAGTTAAAGTTCGGATTGCTTCACCATGCACCCTGTTCTCCAGATTTAGTTCCCTCGGATTATTTTCTTTCTAAACTTAAAAATATTTGCGAACAATGAAGAGGTGGAGTCTGCTTTCGATTGTTATTTCGAAGATTCTCGCTATAAACACAGTATCGAAGCTTTAGAACATCTTTGGTAAAAGTGTATTGAGCTAAAAGGAGACTATCTTGAGAAATAAAGATTTTTTTTCACACATTTTGTATGTTTTATTTGTTAGGTCGGGTACTTCTGGAACTGCCCAACTTGTAAGTCAGGGTTCAGTAGTATTTATCCCTGGTTTTCCAGTGGTTTATATAAAGTGGTTTTCCATGTACAGTCTTTTCCTGTACCATTTTTCATACATTATCTTTGTAAATTGACATAAATAATTTATTGTTTTAAATGAAGATATAAATTTTAGTGTTTCACTAAAAAAGTAGAATTCTTATTTCTTGTAACCCTTCTGCATACCTACCCAACTGTTCTACAACACTGTCAATCTTTAATTTTTATATCGTGAAATCTAAATTAGACTTTTTTATAATTTTTCCTTCTAGAACATGCCAATCTCTACTATTAGGGTTTTTAAGAAGGTTTTTTCTGAAAAACAAATAGATTTGGGCATCATGATTTATAAAGCCTGAAGTTGTAGTGAAACCATAATTGTTCCTATGTGTGATTTTATTTGTTACGTGTTATATTTCTTGATTATAGTTAACAACACAACGTGATCTATTAGCCCCAGAGTTTGAAATCGCCAATGACGCCCCTCTCCCTGCGAGAAACTTGTTCTCCACAGAGTTTGAAATCAACGATGTCCCTCTGACTGCGAGAAACTTGTTGACCAAAGGCATTACACAAGAGGAAATTAACCATTTCTCAGGTAAGTTTACGCTGTGTTATCTGATTGCCACCTGACATGTCGTGGAATTTATCTAACTTATAACCCAGACTGGGTTTACATATCGTTAACCCACTCTTACACATTAAATGCACCCTCCTTTTGCCATCGTTTGTCGTCCTTAATTCCCTCTCTTCCTTAAGTACACTTAAATCATAATTTAACAAATGAAAACTATTAACACTTTCAGTGCTTCGGCATATTAGGGTCTTATTACGAATGACTAGCAAGATGGGCGGGTTTTCTTATGAATGACTAAAAAGGTGGCGCCCAATTTAAATGATCATAAGTTGCTTTGTAGCCGCTATTTTCCTAGGCTACTGGACCTGGACTCGAAGAAGGGTTCCTACCAACTACTCAGATAAAACAAATTGGCCTAGATAACGACTAAACTCCTTCTTTTTAAATGTAAAGGAATAGGACAGGTGCGGTTAAAACCGCAACCAGTCACAGGGAAGGACACGTTTTGCGGGTTTAACCACACTCAGCACTGAACTTGTTAACATATTACTGATGTCGGCCTTAAGAGGGTTAAGTTTTGTCTACTGAAATGTAAATGTTGTGGAAAAAAATATTAATTAACAGTTTCATGTATTCAACTGCTAAACAATGTTACAATGAGAATGGTGGACTTGTAAAACACGGTCAGACATCCGAGTAAAAAAATTGAATATGTACTCATATAGTTTTAAATCGTTTATAAATTCATATAAATGGACTCTAAGCATAACCATTCAACACATTTGACATGAGCAGTATAAACCAACTTTTATCACAATGACGAATTCACAGTCACAACTAAACAATCTGTCACTGGAATGGAAGTCAAGAAGAAAGATTGAAGGCGATTGTCCAATTGAGTCATTTCCCCCTATCTTGATCTCCCACTTCTCTTTCTTTTTTCAGGGTTGCAGTGGTCAGGCACGAACTATACAATCAGATCTTCCCCCAACATCACTTCAAGTGTCTTTTTTCTTACCGAGCTGCATTTATTTGCTTCTCCCTAATTTTTTACTAATATAACATTTTTCGATTTCTCGACTGAACCCGAATCAAGCTTATGTTCTAGGCCATTTCCTAGGATGGTCTTATGGAAAGTCTGACTGTTAGTTTTACTGTTATTCAATTATACCTGGCCGTGTCCAGAAATCACTACCGAGCAAAACTATAATGTAGAGAGTGGGATAAGTAGGTAGGACAAATTTTAAATCAATGGACAAAAGAGCAATGGTAAAATAGTTATAAGTTTTACTATGAATAATATATTCACGGTAGTTTTATTAATGGCAACTGAACAAAATGGATAAAACATCAATGAATAGTAGGAAATATTTTCCCCAGATGGAAATATTTAAATGTATACTGAAGTTTTTCACAATCTCATTTGTTAACTCTAATTCTTTGTTGATGGTAATAGGCAAAACATTTGTAGATTCTATAAGTTCTAAAAGTAAATTGCACAGTACATTATATTATGTATTGCTTCGGAGGGAAATTTTACATTCTCGTAATCGTTTATATTTTAGAAATGAGTGTCCATCTAGAATCAGAGATAGTTAATTTGAATGAACCGTTCACTTCAGAATGGTTCTGCTCTTAAAATGAAGTTTTTTTAAGAGTAGTGAATCAGTTCACATTGCAGTTCCAACAACAAAAAAAGTAGGTGGTATATTGTTATAACCCTTATGTAAATAAGGGAATAATATATTACGTTACAAGCTCGGTAAGTAGTGTTTTTTAATTATAACATCTTTTTACTTAATAAAATAACACACCTTCAATTAGTTCTTACAATTTGAACTTGATGCATAACTACATTTTATATAAAACAATTATCTTACTATTTGAAATCTATGTTTATTCTGCAATTTGTGTAGTTTTCAATACTTCTTTATGCAGATTTACTCCTTTGGAGATGCTCAATGGTTTCTTGGATTTCATTTACGTATACACTTTCAAATGTGCTTGTTTTAAAATATGATCTGGAATGTTGCTGAAATGCATTATGAAAGTTGCTATAAACACAAAAGAGGCATAAATCACGACTTTTACTCTTATTTCAGGCTTTGGAACTAATCTGTAGTAAATAAATGTGTAATCAGCTGTTTACATAAAACTCCAATGTTTATTTTGATTTGTAATCAGATGGTGCACAGTAAATTTACCACGTAGTGCACGAGAAAGAAGGACTTACTTGTCTATGAACAGGCAAAGAAAACAGCTGTTTTATGTGTAGTATAATGAAAAGTGTTATCTTATAAAATTTCCCTTCAGCCCTTAGTGAATTAAATTTTTTTCATGTACAAGAATGGCTCTTATTACTGATTCATATAAAAGTTTACCAAATATAACTAGTTTGAAGATATGTGTTTATCTGTTGCGATAAACCGGTACCACCTGTCTGAATAGAATCAAAACAAAATGTGTTGTTCAGCTTTTGTTTCCTTCTTGTGAAGTTAATTTTCTTACAGTATAATTATTATTGATTCAATATCATATTAGTGTATATCTTCTTATGTTTTAATAATTAAGTATAAAAAGTGTTGTTCGTTATTTGGGATTGTATGTTTAGTCTTCTCAAGTTAATTTTTGTACAGTTAATTACGCTGGTATTACAATTTTCGTGTGTTGTTTAAAAAAATATCCATAACTTATATTAAATTATTTCATTAAATGACTCTATAATTGTGTTGACAATTATTTTCGTAAGTATGGTTAAAACTATGAAATCAATTTATAAAACTAATTAGGTAGCCAGTAGCCACAAAAAAGATAAATGTCAGTTGGTCATGAATTTTGCTTTATAAAAACGAGTAGACACTCTGTCCTGTCTTCTTCAATACTGAAACTAGAGATGACCTATAAGCTGTTCTAATATTTGCTAAATCTTATTTTACATTAACTTGTATAATTGATAAGAAAAATAATTTACACGTAAATTGATTGCAGGTGCATCTATCTCAACACGAGGGCGCTACATAAGCCCTGAAGATAAGGAAAAGTTTGGAGACAGCTACAAGGCCGAACAAAATAAAGATTGGACTACGAGGCCTTTGTATTTATTTATACAAGGACCAAATAAACAGAGTTTGGATTGTAAGTTATAAACATGTAATGCTGTTAGTTTTGTCATGTATGTCCGTTTGTTACAGCCTCGTTCCTTTGATTTATCACACTTTTAAGAAGTTGTTTATCATATGTCATAATGCAGTATTGAAGAGATATTAAAAACATGTTTAGAGACCTCCCCATACCAAAACATTAAGAGAAATCCTAAGAAATGTTACGGTATCTGCTCGTTCAAAAAATAAAGAGAAATTCTAAAAAATGTTGAGGGTACCTCCTCATATAAAATTATAAAGAAAATTATTAAAGATTTTACTGCAGCTCACCTTACTAAAAATAAATAGAAATTCTAAACATTATTTAGGGTTTCTTCACGTACACAAAATAAAGACTAACAGAAAAAATTTGTTTGATACCTCACTATACCAAAACATTTAGAAATTGAAATTAATGATTACGGTAAATTCACATACTAAAAATGGAAAGAAAAAATGTTAGGTTATTATAATGTGATAGTAATGAGGTTTATTATTATTTTTATTATATGTTTTCTCAGCAAATAGCCCCACGTTGTGGAAGCCAAAATTGTAATATTAAATTGATTTTAATTAATTAATTTATTAAAAGAATAGAAAGCCTTCTATTATATACTTTCTTGCTAATATCTATTTCAAACTTCTACAATAACTCACTCTGTATGGTTAACAAAATTTGTATTTTATTAAGTTTAAAATACTTCTTCCTTACACAATATATTTTTCAAGTTTATCAGAGCACTGAAACAATAGTGTCTTATTTGCTGTATAGGCTTAATATAACTAATGACTACAAAATTTTGATTTATATTCTCTCTATCTCGGGTTAAAGAGTACCTGGCTAGTTAAATATGCAATCACCTAATGCTATGCTTAAAACTACTACAAAAGAATTTACCGACTAAATTAACTATTGTTCAGAACGTTCACTATATACATATGGCCAAATCGAAGTTAATTTAAATGTTCCCAAAGTCTATTAATTTAGATGATCAAATTTCTGGTACTTTGGAATATGGGTCTGTGAAAATTGGTTGAATATTACCTAGGCTGCAGATTCTACTATATACTGCTATAAACAGGTTTATTTGTTATAGCTCTGGTGTTTAGCTTTAGTTTCTTTCTATTGAATGTTCAAAACTCTTTAAATCAGTTCAGTTCTTCTTATTAATTTTGGTTTAATTACTGCACATCAAAATACAACTCTGTACTGTATGGCTATTCAGAAGGGACTGTATAAAAACCTATAATATTTAAACAATTACCGCTCAAATAATCGTTACGGCCATTTATAGTTTAACTCCATAACTTCCGTTAGCAGTGTTCATTTGTTTAGTATGTATGTAATCATGTTTTATTAAATATAACAAACTTTACAATTACCGTTATATTTTATGTCCTTGGTATCACTTTTAATTATATTAAATGTTTATTTCACTTTGAATTGATAATAAAGTCCAAAATATCCATTTTATATTTTCATATAATAGTATCGTATTTGTAGTCACAACTCAGCTGTTTTGAAATCTGCTCTTTCTATTGCGTTCACAGTTTAAACAACAGCACTCATCTCTGCCGTAAATTGAATGTATTACGTACGTAATTATATTTTAGGTTATCGAAACACACTAACGTTCTTTTAGAATTTTACAAGTAATCATTTATAATTTAAATTATACACAATGCTTCTACTTAATTTACAATCTTATTTACACTAAAACTAACTTAATCTACATCGGTTAAAGACAATGATTTTCTTCTTACTTGCCTCTGTTTTTTATGGGCTAAATTGATGATTAAAATTTGATTTATTTATATTATACGGTAAGTTTAATTTAATTTAGCTTAAGCTTGTTATCATTTGTGTATTTACTGTGATTTAATTTATTCATTCAAAATCCCGAAGTTACTTTATTAAGATATTTATTTTGATTGCTCTAGGCTAATATAAGTAGGTAGGCCTATACTGAATCTTACATTTCATTGTTTTTGTTTGTTAACCAGGACTCTTTAACTTTGAAATATGTTTGAATTTACTTAGATATAAAAAAATACAAAATGGTATAGTATCTGCCCACAAAAAAAAAGAAGAAGAAAAGAAAAAAAAAGAGAAACAAAAAGAAAAAAGATTTTTTTTTAAAATCTTTAGATAGTGTGGTGAATTTAAAACGTTTTGTTATTGTTCTGCAATACAACAAAGGTTAATCTGACACTTATGTTCACAGTGGCAATTCAGAGAATAGATTCTTTAATAAGAGAAGTAATGGAGCAAGAGATGAACAAGTTTAAAGTAGCTCCACCACCTCCACTCATGAGTATTCAGACATCTTTACCAGGAATTGTAAGTCATTTCTCCTAGTTTAATTTTACCAAACGTTTGACCCTGGTTATGCTTTCGAGGTAGAAAACAGTAGAACTTCAGTGGCTGCCACGAGTCAAGTACTTTGAGGGAGGGGCTAGTACAGATACCAGTGCGAATACTGGCACTTGAGCAAACCGCTACTAACATGACTAGAAACATCAGTACCCGGTACATCTCTGTTTAACACGTTCACTGCTAAGGACGCACATGTGAGCTTGACACTGAACACTATGAGAAGCGGCCGACGCACAGTGCATTGCACGCCAACCCCCATGTTAGGAGTATTTTTAATGCACAATGCATTGCGTGCTTCGCACACCAACCTTCATATTGGGAGAATTTTCAATACACAGAGCATTGCGTGCTTCGCACGCCAACCTTCATATTGGGAGAATTTTCAATACACAATGCATTGCGTGCTTCGCACGCCAACCTTCATATTGGGAGAATTTTCAATACACAGAGCATTGCGTGCTTCGCACGCCAACCTTCATATTGGGAGAATTTTCAATACACAGAGCATTGCGTGCTTCGCACGCCAACCTTCATATTGGGTGAATTTTCAATACACAATGCATTGCGTGCTTCGCAAGCCAACCTTCGAATTGGGAGAATTTTCAATACACAGAGCATTGCGTGCTTCGCATGCAAATTTTAAGCCTATGTGCAATGGACGCACGTTTGTGTCCGCTTTAAAATATTAATGATTATTACGTAGAAAGGTTCAAAAATAAAAAATAAAGTAATTTCTACTCATTTAGGCTATAAATGTAAAAAAATAAAAGGTCAGCTCCTAGCATAGGAAATATGAAATTTGCTTAGCAGTGAACGTGTTAAGGGTGAGGTAAACATCCACTAGTTCGTTTGAAGGATGAGTCACATTAGAAAGCGGTGTGGGAAAATGTTTTGTCTCCACCTACGCCCTTTCCCCACACCCCCGGCCCATTGCGCCTGGGCGAGGCCAAGTGCTAGGATTCACACTGATATCTGTAGATTGCCTGGCTTGGAAAAACAATTGCAAAGATGTGGGTTTGCCAAGTTGTTTTCCTATCTTAGATTTTGGCATAGGTTTTCGTCCGCAGTTACATAATATAAGGCGCTTGGAAAGAGCACAATTTAACCAACAATTTAAAACAAGTTAAATACGTAGTTACTTTTTTCCTTGTAAAGAAATCATTAGGCAACTGTCAATGTTGTCAAGGCAATTATATTTTCCTTTAAAATGTCAAAAACTTCAATTAAAAGTTAATATTTCATTTTTACTGTGTTTTTAGTTTACATAATATTACAGGAGAAATAATTATTACCATTAAAGCTGTAACGATCTGGCAGTGACGCACCATGCTACGGTAGCAGTCGAATTTGTAGGTCACGTGGTACATGACACGCCCTTTAAACATATTAATTTAGTAAGGCTAATAATTAATTATGATCAGCTCGGCACAAGTGAGAATGGCGACCATTCCCGGGGGTCTCGTCACTTAGAACGGCGGCCTAAATAACTGAAGTGAAGTGTATGCGGCAAAATGGCCGCGTCAGGCTAAACTAACCGCATAGCCATGTAGTAAGTAGTACTTGAATTAATTAGTTGTTATTAACAGGTTTCCAAATTACTAATATCGTTAATCATTAAAACTGGCTCCGAAGGTCTTGGTCTGGTGAATAGTGCTACAGTGGCTAAGTGGTGAGTGGTAAAAGTGTTTCTCGATTCCACTCTGGGTAAAATGGAGCTTGAATAACTATTAAGCGTCGCAAGTTAAGTAATAAGTTCGGCCCACACCCCGCAAAACTGAATTAATTTGTCAGCGCCATCACTGATTTACCATTAAAACTTAATTTTATTAATACATTCAAAAATAGTTAGCTCTTTACCATGTTTATACTTTGACAATGTCAGCATAATAAACAGAATGTAATGTCTTCTAGTAGCATTATACAATGAAAAAAGTCTATTATTTCCTTCCCATATTTCTTTTAAAAGTTCATGTTTAAAGTATGATAAAATTGACACATAATGTTAACGTATTAATAATTAGACTGTACAAGCTTAAATTATTAAAATAAAAACTATATTTTAACTTGTTAAATAATCACAAACAATAGAACTATTCATTTATGCACACTCTATTAACATTAAAGATGTTGGTAGCCTCGAGCAGGGAGCTGATAACTCTCCTGTTGGCCGTTGCCCAAACGCCAAACGAAGGACTTGATTCGTGGCGCTTGGTAATAGTGAAGTAATTTTAGATGTAGAAAAGTGAAAATAGACAATTTGATTTTATTGTTTTAAATATTATGTGAACTATTCTCATTGATATAGTACCTGTATTACAATGAACCGTTTTCAAACTGTATGATGTAACTGTTTCCACACTGCTTGAACTTTGTAAGGAAAAGATTTGAATCAGCTTAACATTATTAATATCCTTGCCTTATGTGCTTCATTATTTGATAATCTGTTGTATTGGTAACAAAAATCAAGATACAGGAAAATAGTATTAACATGCTCCTATAATATAGTCTGTAGTAATTGGGTGCATTAAACCGCATTATTTATGGCAGTTTTATGATATAACTAAATCCTATTGATCTTTGGCGTGTGACGTTAAGATGAGAATCAAGACAAATCATGGATCAGAGGCCTATTTCATAATACAGTCAACTCCCGAATAAACGGGATCGGTTTATACGGGTTGCGGCTCAACCGGGATCGTCAACCGGGCCGAGAGACGGGAGAGGTGGTGGGGCGAGAAGTGAAAAAATGCGGGTGACAGGAGGGCGGGCGGCCTTGTAGCAAACGAATAACGACTAACACGAAACTGATGCTACTGCAATCACGAGTAGCAGTTACTAAGTAGCAGTTGTGTAATTAACGTAACATCTCTAGCCGAAAATGACACATGGCACAGCTCTGAGTTACGTTGAAGGCTTTCTTGACTATTTAGACGGTCAAGGTGATGCATTATTATGTGACAAGCTCGTGTTACGAAAAATAAGATCCACAATTTTGAAAAAGGAAGCAAACGCGAATAAACAAAAAACTCTGACGGACTATTTTAATCGTGTTTGAACATTGTAAATAATATATTGCTGTTGTACTGCTATTTCAATATAAATAATGCGTTGTTTGTAGTTTTGTATACGTTTTAGGAGTGATTAAAGGTACAGTATATCCATTATGTTTATAATTCTTGCATAATACCTTGTATTTGTGCCCTATACTGTAACGAATTGCTTTAACCGGGATTTCACATTATCCGTGAGTGTCTTGCCGGTAATTATCCCGGATAATCGGGAGTTGACTGTATATATTATTAGTCCTTTACTTGTACTGTATTTATTTATTCACAGTTAGTTCTGGACAAAGAAGTATGCTGTAGTCAGTTACATAGCCTTAAAAATTGTTACCAAAAACATCTACAAAAATAATTTAAAAGAATTTACAAGGAATATATAAATATTTGTCATTAAAATAAATATTCATTAATAGCATTATAAGCAAATAATTAACGTACACTATGTGTCCATTTTTTGTTTACATAAACACTAGTAAAATTTGCAAAACATACAAAGCCATGTACTTGTTAACTTAGATTTGAGCCAACCACTGTTTGCTGTACTTTCATTATCTTCTGCGTTTTTACTAACATATTTGCCATAGACAGTTCAACTTAAAATAACACCTTTAATGTTAACAACAAAAATTATGCTAAATAACAATAAATAAAACATTATTATTCAATAAAACTCGTACATTTTACAAACAATATATTATTTACCTATTCCACCAGGAATTCCGAAACAGAACAGAACTCCCTGGACTAGAAACTGCTTCATGCCCCGCTTAAATTTAAGTTTGGACAGTTGATCCCTTATTGAAGCTGTTAAACGGTTAAGAAATCCCACTACTCAGTGTAAACTATTGTTATCTCCACTTTTTGAACAGACTAGAGCCATGTGAATGTAAATTTTTGACCTTCTTTAGTAGTTATGAATTTGTTTATTGAGAAATGCAATAAATTTTCCAGAGAAAATTTCTAAAAGATAAGTACAAGAAAAAGTGAGTAAATTATTATCACAATGCTAACAAAAATTCTTTGAACAACCTATTTTAAAATCAAAACCACTATAGTTAACTTTTTGCGCTCTACAGGGGAACTCAATCTCAGACATAACTAATTTGCCGTTCCGCTCCAAAGTCGAACATATGTTTTAATTAATATGATTTCTACGTTTTTAACTGTATAGAATATGTGTCTTTTCGTCTAATAAGACTTACTAACTGTTTAGTAGCCAGTTGCAGATTATATTGGCTGTAGAATATTGTTTGTTTTTCTTTGAAATTGAGCAGTTTACCTGTTAGTCATGAATGACAGTCATCATCTGTTATTTCATATGATGATTTTTATTTATAAATTGCTATATTGCAAACTTTTTTTGGTAAATTTATTGTGTATATCGTCGTGAATCACCCTGTATATAAAGTTTTTAATGACACCTGAAAACGTGTTTTGGGGACCATGATCAGTGCTCACTTACTACACCCAACAAAATTAATATTGCATTGTCATCGGTCCTTGATAAGTGTGCAAAGTTTCAAATCAATCCGACGTTTTGAAGGGGGTGAAAATCACGTCAAGTTCTGGGGACCATGATCAGTGCTCACTTACTACACCCAAAAAATTAATACTGTATTGCATTGTCATCGGTCCTTGTTCTTCATATATACTATACACAAGGATATATATATATAGAAGTTTTCACTTCAATAAAAGTATTCAGCTAAGTTAAATTACGGACAAAAAGTCACTCTCAACGTCTGTTATAAAATATTGCCACACTTTCCATGCCATTGATGAAAAGACTAGCATACTCCGGTTAAGTTTCCACATATCCTCAACTAACTAAACTTAATCAAATTAATATGATAATTCAGTAGAGAGCGTCGATTATCTGAAAGCAGAAATGTACTGTAAATAAAAAATAATTACATTACAGTACTACACGTAATAATTCCGAATTTAAAGTTTTTTACTTGCATAATCAGCCGAGTTGTAGACGTCAGGGAGTTTGTGCGCTCAACGGAACAGCGGTCGCTGTTGAGTCAGCCGAACGCTGCTGTCAGTCGTTAGTGAGTTCACAGTGAATTAAATACCCGAACAAATTGGTTATCAGAAGTCCCTCTGTCCCAATTTGTTTTTAAAAATCGGCGCTCTTCTGTATTAACTAATGCGGTAACTAAAACAAAATGAATAAAACTCTGCACTAAAACTGAATACTGTACGTATTTACACACAGCGTTATTAACTTGATATTACTTTGTTCTAACAAGTTGTTCAGACTTCGGCAGGACTAAACTGACGCCGTCGAATGAAATTTTCGATGATTGAAGTTCCGATTATTTCTGAACTCATCCGAATTGAACGTTCAGAAACAAAACATATAATATTCCGAGCAATAACGCAATCCTAGTCAATCGTAAAAAAATATTATGCCTAATCGGATTCCGAATAATTTTATTTGACACATTTTCTTGCGTAATTATTTTAATCATTTATTATTATTTTTTTTTAACTTTTATGAATAATAAGGGGATTATTGATTGTTATAATCACTGATAGTAAAAAAATAATAATTTAGGCATAAATATTAATTTACAAAGGCTACATTATCTGATGAAATGAGTGCATCAAACCGGCATTCTCGTCCACCATCGCCACACGATCGAGCTAAATTGCAACGTATGTCGCGTTCAGATAAACTAACGCGAAGAGTTTAGTTTTATAATAACCGAAAATGTGTGAATATTCGTTTTTTCTCTTTTGTTTTGTACCACTATAAAGGGGTCGTTTCAATTACCGAATTCACGTCAATATTCGACATCAATCGGGTCCGGTTCCAGAACCGACTTTTTAGCTCATCGGTTCTCGGTTCCGATTCCGCGAAGAACCGGTGGAACCGAGAACCGGTATCGGGAACCGACTCATCCCTAATTTTGTTATTTATTGTTTATGTTTTGAAATTGCATTAGTAAATTGTTTGAATTTTTATATATCTCATATCGTAGAAGAACTTTTTAATGTAAGAAGTAAGAATAATGATCTGAAGCCTGATTTTAATTAATTACAACAAATAACTTACCAGCATTTGTAAGTATAAAACTTGTAAATAGAGCCTCCCAGGCTTTTTTGTAAAAACTCAACGGACATTCCAAAAATTGATTATGGAAACAGATATTTACTTTTATTTATTCTGTGAATAAATTCTAAAATTATTTAACCTAGAGTTTATTGGACAGTGTGTTTAAATAAAATCAAATTGTTTTTTTAGGAGAAGGTGTTGGTAGGCCTGGAAAATGCTCCTCCTTCGTTCAATGTAAGGGATAAAGTGATGGGACCCGGTGGTGCCAACCTTCAGTATATCAGTAATGAGACCGGTGTGGTGGTAACTTTGAGGGGAAGAGGGAGCGGCTTCCCTGAACAGAACACAGGACAGGAGAGCTTGGAACCTCTGCATCTGTGTGTCCAGTAAGTTCGGGACAAGAAGGATACCAAATTAGGGTCCAAACCTTACAATCCAAACCTACTTTTGTAGATCCTTAAGTTGTAGGTAGCACTTTGTACAAAGATATGCGTGTACAGTTTTAAGGATTAGAAATTATCTTTAAAACGCCTAAAAGTAATAATTCAAATATCAGACCGTTGTCAATATTCCAATTTTCGTCGTTCAAACGACGGCCGTTTCGGCTTTTTTTTATTTCTTGTGCAATATTTTAAGAGTGTTCTTTATAACACATGAATAACAATGATCCTGCTGGAAGATGTGCTTGGTAAACTTAGACATGGTTCTTGTATGGTCCATGTATTGTTTGGCCGAAGGACTATGTTCTCTAAATCTTTTGTAGAATGATCTTCCAGTTTGACCTATGTATAAGCCAATAAATATAATTACACAAATTTGTTGAATTTTTCATTTACAGAATTGTAATGTAATTTCAAAAACACTAATTGTAAGTTTTTAAGTTTAAATTGTTATTTTCCTTTTAATAAAATGTGGTTGATGAGGAAATTGTAAATGAAAAATTTCTGTGGTTTTCCTTTCTTGGTTAGTTTATATGAAGTGTTTTTTTTTTGGTGCTGGCCAACCTTTCAAAATAAACTTAATTTATACTTGTTTAAGACATTTAGAGATTTCTTTCTCATCTTCAGTAATCTAAAACATTTCATTAAAAATAAAATATTATATTTAAAAATGTTCTATTTAAAAAAAATGAAGTGTTTAACAATAAACAAACAATGTACTAAAATTACCAACTCCGGGATATATTCACAGAGTTGATACTGCACTGTCAATGTCAAAAAGTAAAAAAAAAAACTATTAGTCATCCGTGCTTCGGTGTGTGCTGGTTGCGGTTAAGAGTGTGACACATTTAGCGGTGTCACCAGCTTCACCAACCTTTTTAGAGAAAATGGCAGAGGCCACTAAATTGTGATCTTCTGGGCTCCTAGAAAGGAACCTCACTACGGATTTCTAAGGGTTTAGTACCATTTTTTTTTTTAAGAACTTTCTAAATGATATTTTAAAGTTACAGGAATACAAGGGAATTTTTACTAGCAATGGTGACCATAATTATCTTTTTATATTTCGCTGCATCAACCTAGTTTGATATTTTGTACAGTTTGTTATTTGTTTGATACAGGCACCAGAAGTACGAAGTGTTACAAGCAGGAAGACAACTTGCTTTCAATCTTATTGAAACAATCCAACAAGAGTTTCTTCAAGGCCAACCTCCTCAGCAAATCACCAACATGGGAATTCCTCATGGTAATTCATATAATCACTATTTTAACCAGTAACAATTGCAAACTTCAGTTTTCTGTAAACTTATATTCCAATAATCTATTTTCTTCGTGATATCTTGGTGGACGTTTTAATTATTTAGCCATTTTCAAGTGGTGGTTTCATATTTGTTATCCTTCGTTATTTATGTTTAGAAAAACACTGTTATAAATAAGGACATACAAAAACACTGTCACATTCCATTCTGCACAAAATGTCTGTTTTTACTCACTTTTACACAGCGTCTACTTTGGTTACAGGACAGTTACAAACAGTAAGCTTGCAGCCAGGGGAACAACTTCCACCTGGAATGGTCACGTCTATATCTGTTCCTGTTTACACTCAACAACCTAGTAAGTAAAATACTAATATATAATATTATATTCATGAAATTATAAAAATTATCTTTATTTTATAAGTCTTACTATCCTTTCAAGATAATCACAAATTACAGGTTTTGGCAAACTATGCCGCCATCTACATTTACTCAAATGTAGAGTTTTTTTTAGACAAAATCCATGTACTTAAATTAAAAATTTCAGATTACTCCACTCAAGTTCTTTAACCCTTTGTAAACCATGTTAAATTATTAAATGACTTCTTCAAAGAACTAAATTAGCTGATAAAAAAATTACTGAGGTACTTCCAAAGATATTTTTTAAGTTTCTAATGTTGTAAGCCCCAAAACAGAACATCAAGCGACAGTGCGACGTTGTCGCAGAATGAAAATGAGGGCTGCAGAAAGATATTGTTTAGAATAAACATTTTTGCAGGTCATAAAATAGGGATGGGTCGATTCTCGATACCACCGATACTTTATCTTTGGTATCGATAGCTGAAACTCGATACCGAGAGATACTTGGTTTATATTAGGGATGGGTCGATTCTCAAATTTATCAATTCCGATACCGATTCTGATTCCAAGAAATCGATTCCCGATTCTCGATACCGATTCCATTGATTTCAATGACCTTAAAATTGTAAAGGGAAGTAAACATTGTTATTTAATTTTAACTGCATGGTTCTTTGACATATTTTTTAATATTATTATCGAACTAAGAGGAACTTACATAAAACTGCTGATTTGGATTCATTATAAAATGTATATATATGTATTTTTTTCATTATACTGTACAAAAAAAGCTGTTTTCTATCTGTATGGACCTGGGTGGAAAAATTACGCATAATTCTCGGTTTTCTCGGTACAACTTTTTAACTGCCAAAATCGGTTTTCCCGTACCCAAAAACATATAAAACGATACCCCACACTGTATTTTCAAAATGTTGACCAAAAAACTTGGCCCGGAAGTGCTACAAATTTTTAACTGTCAAAATCGATTTTCACGTACAAAAAACATATAAAATGAAACCCCACACTGAATTTTCAAAATTTTGATCCAAAAACATGTTTCCGATGCGCTACGATTTTTAAACTGTCAAGATCGGGTTTCCCATACCCAAAAAACATATAACATGTTGCCCCACACTGTATTTTCAAAATTTTTATCCATAAACGTGACCCAGAAGCGCTACGATATTTTTTTAACTATCAAAATCGGTTTTCCCATTCCCTAAAACATATAAAATGATACCGCACACTGAATTTTCTAAATTTTGATCCATAAACGTGATCCCAACACGCAAAAACTTTTTAATTGTCAAAATCGGTTTTCCGGTACCCAAAAACATATAAAATGTTGCCCCACACTGTATTTTCAAAATTTTTATCCATGAACGTAATCGCGAAGCGCTACGACTTTTTAACTGTCAAAATCTGTTTTCGCGTACCCAAAAACATATAAAAGGATACTCCACACTGTATTTTCAAAATATTGACCAAAAACCTGACCCCGAAGCGCTACTTTTTAACTGTCAAAATCGATTTTCCCGTACCCAAAAACATATAAAACGATACCCCACACTGAATTTTCAAAATTTTGATCCATAAACGTGACTCCGACGTAGTACGACTTTTTAACTGTCAAAATCGGATTTCCCGTACTCAAAAACATATAAAACGTTACCCCACACAGAATTTTCTAAATGTTGACCCAATATTTTCAAAAGTTTGACCCAAATACGTAATCCTTACGCGCTACGACTTTTAAAATCTCAAAATCAGTTTTCCCGTACCCAAAAACATATAAAGCGATACCCCACATTATATTTTCAAAATGTCGAAAATACATTTATTTTTTATAAAAAGTGTTTTGATTAAAAGTATGTTGCTTTTTCGATGCAGTATAATGAAAAATATTGTACATAATTCGCCCGGTAAGTTTTTCCGTGCTTGCATGAAAGTCCCGCACTCGGCTGCGCACGAAAAACCCCTATTTACCTAAACAATACAGAAATTATAGTCAACCGCACAAACATAATGAGGTAACAAACAAATAACAAACTCGTATTCAACCTCTCTTAAAATCTCATAACTATACTTTAAACAACATTCATACCATAATCTATCAAATGCGAAATACGCGCACAAACGTAGTGGAGGTACTTCCGACAGAAGTACTGTAATCAGTATTTTGTATTCGTTACTTTGCAGACACACAAAGCTATCGCTACTAACGGCTCAAAGTAGCGGCTACGACTACTTCGGCTACTCTCTATTGTACAGTGTAGTGTAGATTTGGTGCAGTGTAGATTCGCGGAATACTTCGAATCCACATTGTGAGTCCAGTCCAGTACTGATAGCGTATTCGCAGTAGCCCCGGTAGCGGTGGAGTTGGAATGTAGCAAGGAAATATAAACCCGGCAATCGCCGTTCAATATCGGCGGCCGTGGCAATCTCGTACATGAACGTATTTGCAGAGATCGGTGGTGGCCGGGCTCGGAATCGATGGAATCGGAATTGACTTTCATGGAATCGACTCGATGCCGATTCCAGTGCTGAGAATCAGTGGAATCGACTTTTGGAATCGAGAATCGACCCATCCCTAGTTTATATCATTGTCAGACTTGCCAGTTCTCCGTATTTTGAATTTAATTTCCGTTATTTACAACCACATTCTCTGTATTTAAACTCAATTCAGCATTTAACAATAAATATTAGTAGGAAAAAATGTAAAATTTTCTTAGTTTGATATATGTAGACATTTTCTCTAGTAAAATGTTTAGGCAATTGTTTCGTTTGTTTTAAACGCTTCTTGTTTTATTTGTACTGTATTCATGCGCAGGCTTAGTTATTTGTACACAGGAAGGTAAGGTAAGATCAAGGTCAACCACTTATGGATTCGTTTCTTTTCGTGTCTACAGAATTAGGGTGTCTACTGTACCGAAAAGTTACAAATTTTATAGAACTGTAATTAAAGTATAATAATTCTTTTTGTTTTAGGTACGATAAAACGTTTTGGACATTTTCAGGATTTAAGTTACCCGCGATTTATGTTTTTTGTGGGGTCCCGACGAAGTGCCTTTGTTTTACTTGTTATTCATTCCTGCAAATAGCAACATTTAATTTCCACTTTTCCGAATTTTACAAGTGTCATCTGAATAACATTTTTACGGACCTTAGCCGTTTTAATTTGAATTAAGTTTTAACGCCGGTATTTCATAGAAACAAGAACAAATTATTGCTATCGGGAGCAGGTTTTTTCGCAGTCAAACGCTGTTGCATATTAAATTGTTTTGTAAAATTAGCGCTAATAATATTTGGACGTCGTATTCTTTTGCTGACATTATTATTATATTTTATTATTTATTTGTATTTGACGCCCTGTTGCCAGCAATTTTTCATATGAAGAGATTGGCACTATTGATATGTTGACTTACATAATGAGTAATGGACCTACTGCTGGTTACAAAGGAAGCAGAACATTTTTGAAGTGTGTCCTATGTCAGAATTACGGGACTCAGTACTACAACCACTTCAAACCAGAATCAAAAAATAAATTAATGTCCCAAGCAGTAACATCAAAAGTTTTAAAGAGAATCCATGAAAATTTGAATAATCCTTGCAATGTTTCAAAATATAAGAAAATGTAAAGTAAAATTAAAGATTTAAGAAGTTTTAAGGCATATCGGTAATTTTATAAAGTATTTATAGAAATTAAAATAATTACTTAGTTCAATAAAAGCAAAGAATTGATAGTGTGTGAATTGCTGACTTATTCATCATTAAAACCTCTAGGATTAATTCACTACATTATTAAAACACCCGCAATCGCAGAAAGATTTTCGTCTTAGCATCAACCGTTGCAGAAAGATAAAACACATTATGCTTTGGGGATTGTAAGGGAAAAACACTATGAAGAAAATTACTTATGAGTAAAAACATGTGCAACAAAGATAAAACTAACGTTCAGTTTGCTAAGTACTACTATTTAAAATTGTATTTTTTTTTTACATAATATAAAACATTTTGAAACGTAGTAAATGAACAGATTCTATGTTTTGAACACACATGCACTCAAAATTATACTACTAATATAATGTAAAAGTACAAAACAAATTCGTCAATCTCCAAGTCTTTTGGATTCACCATTATACAAAGTATAAAATTACAACCAAAAAACTAAAGTTCAATAAATAATGATGACAAAATAAAATCACGGAAAAAACTATACAATGACATGTAAAACAGTTCAACCACAAAAGACATCGGTTGCTAACTCGAGGAGGTACAAGGAAACAGCTAGCTTCTCAACTCCCAACTGACTGTAGGTAGATATCCTTGGCTCTGTGAGAGACAATGAATGACTGGGGGTCCACCATTTTGTCCCTTTAACAATGGTTACTGACCACTGTTTGATGTTTATTTCAACATAACATACTTCCTTGAATAGGTCTCAAATTTATTATCACTTATAACTAAATACAAAAATAACTTCCACTTATGCGTCTAATTATATCATTGGTTCTTTACACGTTTTCATGCTTGATTAACATAGACAGCCGTGGCTTGCAAAGGGTCAAAAAGGTGTAAAATACTAACCATCCCTTAACGGAGTAATGTGATATTTTAAGTTTATGTTTACAAATTGTTACTAAGAAACTCATGAACAGATATGAAGATGGGATGGCATAGTTTGCCAAAACTGGGAATATGTGATTACCTTGAAAGGATTGTTATAGAAATAAAATTAAAGTAATTTCAAGGTATATTTATTAAAGACAATCCTGTTGGATAAAACTAAAATATTAAAATTAATACATAGTACAATAATTTTATACCTATGATGCTTAGTTAAAGTGCTAACCATTGAGCTATTGGCTGTGAGAATAATGTTAAACTGAGGTATAATAAAATAAGTTATCTTTTAATGGTCTGAATAAACTGATACATATTTAGCATTATTTGAAATATTTTTTTAATTTTTGTTATTGTAACTCATAAAATTAAATTTAGAAATATATATTTTCTTTTATTAAAGTTGTATTATATTATACAGTAGAATCCTGATACATATATAGAGTCTAAGCTTGATGAAAACGCCTGAACCAAATGGGAATGAAATCTGATTACTTACAGTACGTCCATGTTGGCTCCATTTATACAATTGTGTAGAATAAGTTTTAATCACTGCTAAAAATAACTCGTTAACACTATTCGTTTTTTCCCTTCCGTTGCGTTTTGGTTAATGGACATTACCAACACATTAATCTCAATGGGCTTGTTGGAATTTTCCGGTTTTGTTTCATTCACGCTTTCCATCCGTTTTGCGGGAAGGAAAGTACCGCAACCAGCGTCCAGTAAACGGATACTGGGTCTGTCAGAAAGAAGGAAGGATTAGATTCAACAGCTAGTCACTAGTAGTGTTGTTGACACATGAAAATTGCATTCATTCGTTCTTCTCCTCCGCTTTTGTTATCTCAAAGGAATTAAATTTTTTTCTCGTATCTTTTTTCAAGACAATGCGGTACTAACGGACAGATTGCAAGATGACAAAACGGACAGTTTGAACAACCTATCCCTTCCCTTCCGTTTTTAGAAGAAAACGGAATCGTAACGCAACGGAAGGAAAAAACTCTTAAAAAGTAAAGTCAGTGATTTTTTTCTGACAAAGAGCACTGAATTGACTTGAGTATACAATGTTTCGCCATTGCCGCATGAACAAAACATAATATGGTGTTGATGAAGCGTGTTGTTCGACGTAGCGTAAAGTGATGTCAAGAGCATTGGCCGCATCAAGAACGTATGCCTTAACAAGTCAATATTTTGTTGATATGATTCATGAAATCCGCCTATTCCGAATTCTCGCTAAACCGAACAGTGTTTGCTCCCAATTAGTTAAGAAAGGCGGGGGACTCTACTGTAATACAATTGGTAAAACATTCAACAGCTCTGAGACCTATTGGACTTGTTTGTATCTTTCAGTGAACCAGCTGGTCAATGTTCCTCCTCCCAGTATGGCCGTACCACCACCTCAACTATTACAGCAACCTCCTCCTCAAGTACCTCCACAGCAGCTGAGTTTACCACCACCAGGCATTCATATACCTCCACATCAAGGTCCTTTGGTACCTGCACAACAGGTAAGCTATGACAGATGAATAGATTAGGCCAGCTCAACTCAAGTAATAATTTAGCTGTTTGTAGTTTAAGCGAGTGGTTCTCAAACAAATTGACCAAACTACTCCTCCGCAATGTTTTCCATTGTACTTATAACTTATTGATTTTAAATTCTTTAAGTTCAACGTGGCTAGAAAATAAATATAAAAATGAATTCTATTAAAATGTGATCTAGGAATAATAATAGGTTTAAGTTCACTAAATCATGGCAACCATCAATGGAAAACTTCCGGGTTCAATTCCCATTGACCCCGAATAATTTTCTAAATGGTTTCTTAACAGACATCATTGGCTGTGGTTCGGATTCCACGTAAAACTGTAAGTCCCGTCTTCATTAGCCTTAAAGTGCAAAACAGCAGGACGTTAAAAAAAAAAGAAAAAAAAAGTTCACTAAATAACAACAACAAAAAACTTTTATTCAACCCGTTAGAATACCATGTATGAAAATACTGTACATTATAAAGGATTTTGAGTGGATTAATATTATGCATTATTTATTATGTATTTGTTTGGAACTATCCAATTTCAAAAATGAAACTATATATCCTGAAATATTTAAATAAAGTGATCTGTAATGTTGGTCAAGTGAAATTGTTACATACAAATTGAATAGTAGGCTTGATATGAGTAGTAGAAGACACCACTTGTTCTGTTTGAACTCACAGTTGTTTGAACATTTTATAGTACTAATCGAAATATTCAGTATTTTAGTTCTACTTTGATTGTTATTTAAAAAAAAAGTAAAACAAACGAAGGTTTAATTCAAACTTGTCAAATAATTTTAGATTTTAATGAATTTTGTGAATTGATCCACTCTTTGCTGTTCCTGGCACTTCCAACTTAAACCCTGGTTGTTCTTTGTGACTTTACTGTCTGGTCTAGCTTCCATCATAAATAACCGACTTAATTTTAGGTTATCTAAAAGAATTTTATACTTACATATTTTTCATACAAATTTTATGTTGAATATTTTTTACTACTTTGATGACGCAGAAAGCTATCTTCAGAATAAAAGAAATCTTCAGAACAATTATTACTTTCTGATAAAGCTAATGAAATTGTGTTATAGAGTCAGTCATAAGAGAACACGAAATTCAATCACAGAGGACAGCTCTTTATTGACAATTTACTTGTAAACAGCATGCTAACTCAGTTTTAAGCTGAATAATTATTTGTAATTATCATATTAACTTTTGTGTATCCTACCAAGCTTGTGATGAGTGTAAATTTCTTTTTCCTACAGCTACTCAATAAAGTGTGTTTTTGCACACTCACAGCAGTGTGCAAACTAAACTATATGTGCTCAGCGTCAAGTAATTCATACCTCTTTGGTTTACTTTGCCGCACGGTTGTAGTCTATGTTTTGAAAATGTTGATTGTTCTAAAACTAACCTCTGTAAAACAGACATTTTTAAAAACTAACAAACTAATTTAAAATTTAGCTGTAGGAAAAAGTTGTGTGTATTATGGATGTAAAGTTTACTTTGTCACCCTCAATAAAATGTTTATCTCGTGTGACAAATTCAACTTAGCACCCTAGATACACAAATAACTATTAATTATCTGGCACTACATCTGGTCTATATTCCATAGTTGTTTGTTAAGGTTTCATTAAATAATTGTACACAAACATTTTATAAAATTCATTAACACTCTACATTGTATGAAAAGGAGTTGCACATTTTTACACATTATAGTCTATACATAATACGAGGTGTAACAATGTACAATATTGAATACATCTCTACAAGAGCTTGGAATGTATATAAAATTACCGATTTTTCAAATCAAAGTCAAATTACGATTAGCCTTAAGTAGTATAAGATTCATGACACGACCGTGACGATCTATTCCAGTCGATGTAACAGAACTGATGTAGACTGCGTTTAGTAGATGTATCAAAGACAGGATTAAATGCATTGAAAACGTTTACAAACCAAGCACAAAGAAACAGGGGGAGGCGGGCTTAATGTGTTTTGATAAAAATTACCTAAATACATCAAAGTTGAAAGTGGAATCATACAAATGGAGTTAATGAATTAGTTCATTTAATAAAATAAAAAGTAATTTTCAGTATATATTTTCAGTATTTTGCTTAGAACAGGCCTGAATAAAAAGAAAGTTTCTTTGGCTATTAATAATGGTTTTAGGTAATATATATTATTACTATTTAGATTCGAGAATTTAGTAAATGAAGTCAATTGAAGACTTCTGTAGCAAACGCAGGGAGATTTTATGTGTTTGAAGGATAACAATTTTTCTTATCTTCGTCTATTGGTAGAATATAGGAAAATCAACAACAAATCATAACAATCAATTTAGTTCTTCTTTTCAGAGGATTGGGTAGGAGCAGTTTAACTGTACATTTGCATATTTCTATTATAAATAACTTGTAGTTGATATCAATATCAAATGGAAAATTAAGAAAAGTGTATTATAAAGTAATCAAATTCGATTAAGATATATTTATCTGCTTTCAAGGAGAGCTATAAATGAAGTAAACCTTACTGGCGTTTGTTTGCTACATTAGAACAGCAAAGGTTTAGTAAAAGATGTCCACACTCACCTGAACATTATATGTATTTTTGAATATAAATAAATGTATAATAAATCACCATTAACTACTATATAAATAAAAAACAGAACACAGTTTCTCATAAAAAACGTTTAATATTCAAACGCGTTTCGATGACCAGGTCATCATCATCAGTGATGGTTACAAACTTATAACAAGTTTGATGATGATTATAACTGATGATGATGACCTGGTCATCGAAACGCGTTTGAATATTAAACGTTTTTTATGAGAAACTGTGTTCTGTTTTTTATTTATATAGTGTTATTTCTCATAAGTCCAGTTCAAGTTTAAATTTTATTAACTACGTTTATTGTTAAGCCTATGTTTATTATAGATACGCAACATATAATGTCGACATTTAGTATAATCGACTACAGTAGAACTCCAGTTATCCGAATCAAGTGGGACCGGACCCCATTCGGATAATCAAAAATTCGGATAGTTAGATTTTTTCCGAAAAAAGGGTCTTTTTTAACCTTTTGGGACTGACATCGCGCTTCCGCGATTGGAGTAAACTATCCGCACATACTACAGTCGCATATGCTCATTTTATAACTTTAACGTTTGAGTACTATCGCAGCGTTAATGCGACTAATATAATTCTTTTATTGGCATTTGCTACAATCTATTAGCTTTAAAATGAACTATTTCGACTATCGATAGGAGGTACTAGCTAACAGTAGAAAATAGAGAGAATAAAATCATGTTGCCAGACCGCGTTTATTAGGTTTTGTTGAAGCCTATTTTGAAAAATGGATTAGGAATATATGCTTCATAAAAAAATGAAATTTGATTCTAAAAAACTGTAGAGAATAAATCATAGAATTAAACTGTATACTTGAAAATATTAAAATAATCTTATATTCACTTTTCACTAAATTGCGAGTAAAACAAACCTCTCGCTAGCGCTAGGCATACAAAACCAAGCGCATTGTCCCATGCTTGAAATAATCTAGTCTGAGCATGATTCGGATTTAGATTATGTTAGTCCCGAAAAGGTTAATTAATTACTGTATGTATGTTGAAAATGGGAGAACAAAACTACTGTATTTTTAAATAAAAAGAGCTTTTAATTAACTAAATGAAAAGGTAACACTTTTACATGTTAAGTGTTTGTACATAAATGAATGTCATTGCTTGCTGAACATCTCGGTCAAAGTAAACTGTTTGACTGTATTAATCCGTTTGACACCTGATGCCTACACTAGCTTTGCAGAGGGACGTAATCATTATTTTGTGAATCGCAGTACGTTCCTGTCTTAATTTTTTTTTTAATTCTGAAAACGATTCAGATAATCAACGATTTGGATAGTTGGAGTTCGGATAATTGGAGTTTTACTGTATTTTTCACAAGAACTAATTCACACTATAAAGCATGAGCGTAATGTAAGTCTAACTTGTTGGTAATGAAGTGTACGTTATGCTAGAAGTACTGTTTGAGGATAAGTTACAAATACAATACGAAATGCATAAGTATTTACCATTTATGAGATATTAAATAATTATATTAGATAAATAAGTAGGGACCGGAAAAAATAGCATTTATTTTTTGGAAAAATAGCATTTATTTTCTGGGAAAATAGCATCTATTTTGGTAAAAATAGCATTTATTCTTCTGCATTTTGTACTCATTCATAATTAATATAAAAAGCTTAATTACAAACTAAAAGTTTTTTAAATCATCATCCCACAGAAAATTCAACAATTAGTTAGAAAACTAAGAATTTAGAGAGTTTAAGAACATATATATATATATATATATACATAAAAGTATTATGTAACGTTCATGCTATAAAATACAGGTCAATAAATACAAAATAATATAAATACAATAAAGAAGATTCTGACTAACTTCACTCAATATCTGAAAGACTAAATTAATAAATTATTAATGTATGCTTCAAATTACTACTTCATGAAATGTGCTACAAATTAAATAATTGCACCGAGGAACTAAAAATTTTATAAATTTTACAACAAAATTTTATATCACGAATGAAAAACTAAGCACAAATTAACTCGCGTCTCGCATAGTCATAGTCCAGTTGTAGTTGTAGAACGAGTTGTAGACTTCAGGGAGTGTATGCGTTCAACGGAACAGCGGCTGCTGTTGCGTCAGCCGGACCGGACGCTGCCAGTCATTAGAACATTAGCAAGTACACAGTGAATTTAATTATCCAAACAAATTGATTGTCAGAAGTCCCTCAGTCCTAATTAGTTCTCAAAATCGACGCTCTACTATAACTTCATAAAATTAACGAACGTCTAATTGTAAATAAACGGAATTCGAAATCATAGCTCACTGCTCACTAAAAATGAAACGAATGATGCTTGGCCGTCGGGACTTTTTTTACTGTCCGCGAGACAAGAAAAGCTTTGAATCCAATATGAAAATTAATTGTTGTCAGGATGTTTAAAGTCGATTGCGATCTGTATACAATCAATTATCATGCAATCAAAAAACTATTTACATGTCAGTCCGATCCGTTAAAATAGCGTCTTAAAACTTTGTATACAGGAACGAAATATAGTAGGCCTACTAAGCATAACCTCTGTCTTAAATTGTATTCTTTTATGAAAAATTGCATTAATAAAACTATATAATAACGAAATAAGCTACTGTTAGTATTTACGCCATTTTGGAAACAATCTATATTTACGATTTTAGTAATAATAAATCACCAATTTTGTGAAAAATCGTCTTTT
>JAGFPH010000143.1:285999-296021 GCA_018207615.1 Philaenus spumarius
ACTCATTCACAAATACCTGATTGCTAGTGTTGCTTGACCTATTACATCTATTGGGCTGTCCGAGAGCTTCAACTACAACCTCAAAGTATTCCTCGACCTTGATTCTGACGAGGAGTAGTTAAGTACAGAAGACACTCATTTACAAATACCTGTTTGCTAGTGTTGTTTGCACTATAGGGTTCTCCAAGTGCTTCGACTACTTTGAGTTACACATGATTGACCTGCATCCCAAAATGGATAAAGAAAATCGAGCAAAACAATCTAAGTGTCAATAGTACTAAAAAGTAAACTGTGCATGATCAATTGACTTCATAATTTTGTATTTTTAAAAATTCCAAAGATGTAGTTGTGAATTTTTTTAAATAATCACGAAGAAAATATATGATATAATAAACTGCCTGTTATGTAGCAAACTATTAGTTTGATTTATAATTACATTGTATTGTAGCAAACTATTAGTTTAATTGATTTATAATTACATTGTATTTTAATGATGTAAAGTTATACCGTTTCAAATATTGAAACATAATATTTTAACTATTAACTAAATATGGCTTAAATAACACCGATGTACCACCTCACTGAGAGATCTGACGAATGTCTGTTTTTGTTAAATCTTAAGTTTAAGGCAAGTATAGACAGTTTGTTAAAAATACAATTTTTTTAGTTTTTATGTAAAAAATAAGTTTTTGAACTTTTAGAACAAATTTAAACACTCTACTATAAACAGTGATTATAAAGTCCCTTCTCTCTTAGCGTTTAAATGATTATAAATTTATAAATAACGCTAATTATGGCATCCAAAGTTTCTATTACGATAATTTGAAATTATTGTAAACCTCTCCCCGAAATGGTAAATTGTATAACAGGCAACCCACATAATGTAGTAATATGCCAAATTAAATGGCACACAAAGGCCCTTTATTAGATTTTACTATTATTAGATTTATTTCATTATTATTAGGCTTAAGTAGTATAAGATTTCATCGACACCTTTATTCTCCCACATATTTATGACACGTGACGATCTATTCAAGTCGATGTACTAGATGTAGCATGCGCTTAATGTATCAAAGACAGGATGCAATGAAAACGTTTACAAACCAAGCATAAAGAAACAGGGGGGGGGGGGGTTAATGTGTTTTGATCATTACCTAAATACATCAGAAATTGAAAGTTTAATCATACAAATTAAGATTTTAGTTCATCTAACGGACAAGGTAATTTTCAGTATATATATTTTCCTCATTATATCAATATTTTTTTACCTGGTCTGATTAAAAAAGGTTTCCAATTAAAATTGTTTTTTAGGTAATATATTTTAATACTATTTAGATTCATTTTGTAAATGAAGTCAACTAAAAACTTTTTGTGTAGCTGAAGACAGGTAGAGATTTTATGTGTTAGGATAACCATTGTTCTTAGTTTCGTTTATTGGTAGAATATAGGAAACTCAACAATAAAACATAAAAATCAATTTAGTTCTTGTTTTCAACCATACATTTGCTTATATATATATTGCGACGACAGAGCGCGCAAACTTTGCACAATTTGTCTGTCTGCAGGATTTCCCTACTTTGTCACAAAATAGAGAGATTATACCACCTACTGGAAGTATAAGGCAAATTAATTTTGATAGCCTAGGTGATATAACTCTGGTTAGGATAACTATGCCTATAGTCACCTTAATGAAAAATATTTTATTAAATTTCTTCCAGTTATTGAAGTTACTATTAACTTTAAATATGCTCAGCTCAGTAATTAATTTTAATTTTATTCTCGACGATCTCTGAGGAGTGAGAACAGTGGAACTGACCTTAGAATAATTAAATTATTTGTGCTTTGTGAACCTTCGATATTGATCATACACTGAAAACAACTTATCATATAGGATACTCAGACAATAGGAATTTCTTGAACAAGGTAAATTATTTATATTATTTTAAATCAAAAGCGAATTTATTCAACAAATAACTCAAAATTCTTTGTGGTTCTTTCCACTACAAAAATAAAATTTTTAAACTAAATTTACTATTTACATCAATTTATTACTTCTTTTAGGTAGAACCATTTATTATTTGTTCATACTTAATTATTCCTTCTGTTAATATTTATTATTTAATTATGAAAATGATTTTAAATATTTAATTTACAAGACTGATAATTTTATATTTTGAAAAACCTAATTTGACTATCTCAACCCAGTATCAATAATTATTTGAATTTAACTCGGGCAATATTTTAATAGGGGACATCGTAACTTTTTTGACAGACCTTTTATTACTGCGACCCTTGACTCTGAACTGCTTTCCCAGGAATGATGATGGAAATATAGCCTCCCTGAAGTCCGGTTATCGTTGGTGTAGTTGAACGTCTCCTGTGGTTTCAGATTCTGCCTGGTTGAATTTCTCCTGGTTTGAATTTCCCTGAAGTCTTCTAGTGCCTTCCCTGGTTTGGTTTTCGCTTATTTATTCCAGTAATCTCTCAAAGGTTTTTGTGTTCCAGTTATCACCATTACATCCGTCCTGTAATTGTCGTAGACTACGTCATTTGCTATGGTTTAGACGCACCTGCTATATTAACCAATTATAGCCTAATTCACTTAAATTGTTCGACTGTTTTTTCACTGTCTGTAATGATAACCGATATAACACTATCTCCGTTCGTTTATTTAAATTGTATATAAGTTCGATGGATTTTTATAGAAACTGTTTGTTGAAATATTATATTTCATAATATTTTTATTAATTAAAATGTTCACTGCTAGATTAACACATTTCGTACCGCTGACTTCATAAAACACTGCTTCTACTTGACAAATACTTTACTTTAGTATCGCAGATATTTTTTCTAACACATCTCTACTCAAGAGAAAATTATACACTAGTCCAGCACATCTCTACTCAGAGAAAAATTCCATCCATGAAGTCCCCCTCGAGAAGTCTCCTGCCTCTGACGCTGTACTCTCCTTTTATCGACTGTTTTGCCGCCTCCGGGGTACCAACTATTTCCCTGCTTTTCTATCCCTTTTTCGCCATCTCGCCATGCAACTTCTATTTTTTTCTAAAGTTCTTGGGTTGGTACTACCCCCACTAACTTCCTAGTTTGACGTCTCATCTTGCTATCAGTTACTCCCTCTACTGGCATATTGTCCCATTGTTTTATTTATATTCCCTGTAGTTTCTCTGGAATTTGTTTTAAAGAATTGCGGTTTTCGTAGTCTTATTCCTGGTACTTTTTTCTTTCTTCTCAAACATAAGTGATGGTCGTACGACGTTTGGTTTACTTACGGCGCGACTTCGCGTTTTCCGCGTTTTTTCCTCGCGGAAACTCTTCAGTTTTTTAGGGAAAATCTTTTTTCTTTTTTCTTATATGTTGGTTAAGGTTTTATATTTTACTAGCCAAAATTTCAATTCTGTCCGATGATTTTTCTTTTGCTTTTGGGACTTGTAATTTTGCCTATTTTAACATTTACTTTTGGATTTGAAATTTTACTTGTTAATTGAGACTTTAGCTTGAGATTTACAATTTTATTTTTTTATTACTTTCTTAACACTAGGTCATTTATTTTATCACCTTTTTCCTTTTATTTTTAGCAAAATATAGGTGTGAACCTTTTCACCTATTATTTTAATTAATTGACAATTTACAAAATTTTATCTTATAAAACTTTTACTCCTTTAATACTTGTTTACTTTTTCATTTTTTCAGGTGCTTTTTCACCTTCAAACTTTAACAATTATCTCTAACTTCTAAAATACCAAAAATTTCTTAATTTGTTATTTAACATTTTTTATTCAACTCCTCTTACCCTTTTCAAAAATATCTTTTTTATTTACACTTGATCAAATTTGAGGATTTTCTATAACTTTAACCCTTTCTAACTTTACCATTTTTTAATTTACAAAATTGTGATTTCCATGGCCAATGTCTACACCTCCCGTGTTTCACATTTACCCATAAAATTCATCAATTTTATCATTTTATTTAACACCTTATTCTTATATAAAATAACTAAATTTTCATAAGTCTTTTAAACAACTTGAAACAAGCTCCAGGACAAAAGTCCATATCTGTTGACTCAGTACATTTGGCCTGGACTTGTCTTCTTTTAATCTATTGAAGTATAGGGTGCACCTCAACTTCTGCTATGAAATCTTGATTTTTGCATTTTATTGCAAAACTCAATTTTTCACACATTGCATAAGGCCCAACCGTTGCAATATATATACAGTAGAATTTGGATAATTCGAAGCTGAAGGGACCATTGTAAAAATTTGAGTTATCCAAAAATTCGAATTATAAAAGTAAAATAGTTTTTCCATTTTTAGGTTCTCAAAATGATTGAAATAAAAACTATGTTGACTATGTTTCTTTATAAGGTTTAGGCCTATTTTCACCAATCAAAAGAAAATGATGCTTTTATATTATGTACAATATAATAAAATATAATAAATATATATATATAATAAATATAAAAATATAATAAATCGATCACACCCGCACACGTTTCATAATAGGTAGTAAATAGTAAATAATAATTGTTCTTTATTTCAATATTTGTTACACGATCCAATGAACAAATTAACTAGTTTTGAAATAGAAAATCTTTTATGTTTATGGTGTAAATAAAAATAAAACTGACATATTTATGTACGGTATGTTCATTAATAATTTAAATACAAAAAACATGTTATATTTTTTGCTCATAAAATGTTTTTGCTTAATAATTAGAGTCTTTAACCCTTCAACGTGTTTTGCCGTACGTGATACGCCGGGATTTCCTTCCCATCGGTGTGTATAGAGTACGCTCAGGAACGTTCCATCAGATGTTTCCATCTAGCAGCTAAACTCGGAATTATCTCGAAGCGATTGATATTGTGATATTGCAGTATTTTGTAGACAAAATTTCTGATTGAAACACCAAAAATACAACTACATACGATACTTCTGTTGCCTTTGATGACGAAATTATGCCACCAGTGCAATAGCTGTTTTATCAGACAAGTTTGTGATATTGTTGGCATTTTGTTTACTAGGTCTTTCTTCACATTTGATCACTTATAGTGTGTTTTATGTAGATTAGTTTATTGATTACGTTCTGAAATCATGTGTTGTATATTTTTCCGGTGTAGCGGTTAAGGAAAGCTTTAAAATGATGCCTCATTCATGTAATTTGATGATGTATTAAGGAAGTTATGGCGTACCGACAAAAAAATGGCCTTGAGAAATAATATATGTGATTATTCAATTTGTGCTTTTGACTTGTTATTGTTTTGTGATTTTGTAAAACGTGAATAGCTTTTTACCTTTTATTAAAATTATGGATTGGCTAAATGTTAAAGTAAAATTAACTGACACAAGTTCTTCACATTTTACGCTTACAGATAGTGACAATTTCTTGTTATACTTTGGTCAAACACACAAACACAAAAGACAAAAGAAGTCGAAGAGATAAATGCAGCCAATCCAATTACAATTGCTCAGCATTTAGAAAAATTAACTCAAAAACAGCTTGTAACATTTGATTGCATAACATACACAATCAATTGTTGAACAATAAAACAAAACTACCATTCTCATCTTTTAAATCTACAGATTAACTTACATCCCTAACCTAGCATTCATTCATTCACACTCAATATCACTCATTCATGCCTTTGTTATTCTCTTAAGAACAACAAAGAAGAAGTCAATGTTTTGGTCTTCAATTAAATGATTCCTCAATAATCTTATAAACCTAAATTTATTTCCACATGTTTTAATATTTTCCGGTAAACAATTAAAAAACTTCAGTGCTAATTATGTATAAAATTTCATAAATACTGAAAGGTTGGGTTTAGGAACATTGACATTAAATTTATTTCTTAGTTCTCTACTCCTTGAAGTCAAGCTACTAATTTTATTCCCACTCCTGCTAAAGAAAGTTCTCAAAACCTTATACATATAAACTCCTCAATAGTAAAATATTCAAAGTTTAAAAAAGGGGTGATGTGTGCTAATTTTTCTGCTTGTTTGAAACAATCCATATGAAATACTTTTGAAATTTTACAAATCCTAAAAATTTGATATAATCAACCTGTTCTATATATAGAAAGGCATGTGCATTTAGTTACGTTACAATTTATTTTTATACTGTGATACTTTAAGGGCTCAGCAAAGAAGGATCTTCGGGCAATACTGAAAATGATATATTTTGTCTTCAAGCTCATGATCATATAATTTTGCGAGATATGTTCTTCTGCAGTTTTGCTTTTTATTGTTCCTCGGAATCAGTCTTATAAAACAAAGCGGAATCATCAGCGAAAGCTATAAGGTTGCCCATGAATTTTCCATTGCATAGGCTATTTACATATATTAAAAACAAAAGACCAGAGAGCTCAGACCCCTATAGGATACCATATTGAACATTTCCTATATCGCTGTAACTATCATTTATTTTTGTTTGTTGCAAAATCATTGCAATGCTACACCTCTAATCCCAGCATCATATATACCGAGTCAAAAGCCTTCATTACATCTACAAAAATACTAGAGCAACATTTACCTTCATTTACACCATTATAAACCTGACTCATAAATTGTAGTGCATCGTTTTTATTCCATTTCTCCCTAAATACAAATTGTCTTACACCGAAGAAATTATTTTTATAAAAAAAATCTATTAACCTTTGCTTAACAACCTTCTCTAAGATTTTAGAAAATATCGACAGCAACACAATAGGTCTGTAATTACTAGATTCCCTTTTGTCATATTTTTATAAAGAGGTTTATCAATTGACTTTTTTAAAGCCCTCAGACTGAAGTTAAACAAATACATGAGTACTTACGCAATATTATCCGAAATCTGTTCAATATTTAGCGGTGTAATATTATCAAAACCAGGTGCTTTTCTGTTCTGCAAAGAGTTAATTATTTCTTTTTTTGAAGTCGGATAAAAAAACAGAAAACGACTACTTATGTTAACTTTAAACAAATTATCATAATTTGCTGCAAAATTTGGAATACAATTTCTTTGTAACGCAATATTAAAAGTAAATACTAAAACTGTTTGCAATCTCTACTGGATCATAAACCTTCTAGCCGTTACTATTGTTCAACACAAATTTTTTCGTTGTTTTCAGTTTCCTCGCTAATTAAATGTTTAACCCTTTGACCGCCATGCCGTTTCTACTAGGACGCTCCGAATATCGCTAAGGTCGACTAAGCGAGACATTGCATTGAGAGCCAAGCCACTGTCGTGTGGGATTGTCTAATACCGCCAAGACTATTTTCGGTATTTTGACGAACGTTTACATAAATCATTGTAGCTTTAGCTAATATCAAAGCTAGAATAATGCTTTTGGTCTCGTTTTGTTTGGAATTAAAAGTACTACACCTAAATTTACAAAAAAATGTATTAATTCCACTTTTACATGTGTACTATAACTAAAAAGTAAAGGAAAACAAATATTTGTATAGAATTTTTAAGTTTAGAGCCTAATAACTACGTAAAAAAAATTTTCCTCTAACCTTAGATATTATGTTATTCCCTATTTTATTGAGAATAACTCCCGAAAATTTAAACAAAAAATATTAACATTTAAAATATGTATTTGCATTTTTTTTTACGCAAAGCCCTGTTTTTTTTTTTGGAGTAGAGCCCTTTTAGAGGGTCACTCATTGCTATTGTTGTAAGAAACAAGATTCACAGCTCTGAACTCACTAAGAACTTACACAAAATGTGTCTCACTTTAGTGTAATAACAGAAATAATATGACAAAAACATTCAACAATCATAGAACGACTCAGTAAAACTAGCGGGAAAGTATACAGCCTATTTTCTGTATTTTATGCGGTACATAAATATTTTATAAATAAATATGGATCCACAATCACAATACACATCTGGTAGATTTTCCCCCGTTCATTTTTTATGTAATTGACATTTAGTACCAAGATTGAATTTTTTTCCTTACACAATAAAAAATGTACCGTATTTATTTATACCGTATTTATACATGTATTTATTTTGCACAGCTATACAAACTTTGCGTAAACTAAAAATATGTTGTTACAATATGAAAGGACAAATCTTATCCTCTTTATAAGTTTAGAAAACATACAGGTTTAGGTTATAAAAGTGACTAAATAAACAAAATACTAAAAGCCAATTATAACGGCCGTGATGCTGTTCAGACAAACTGCCGGAGCCGATCACGTCGGCCTATGGCGGTATTCAGACAACTTTTGAGAGCCGATGTAATCGGCTGTGGCGGTATTCAGACAGTTAGTAAAAACCGATTAGATCGGACCTTGGCGGTCAAAGGGTTAATAGTTTTCCAGTGTTTTGAATCGATAGGTTCTAAAAAATCTAAATTATGTACAGTTTCCGCATCTGTTTCATTTATACTCTCCTAAATTTTTATTTTTGGCACTGGATTTTTGGGACTCTGCCTTATTGGATGACAAACTGTCACTAAGAACTCACCTGTTGAGGTTTCTAGGCCTAGTTGAATTGGATGTTTGTTTAAGTTTAAGTTTAAACCTATATTATAAGTATCTATCAGTTAAACTATTTTGAGAAAAAATCAAACAAATGTAGAGCAACTAAGGAAGATGCAGTTGCTTCATTTATTGGATTTCTTAACTCAAGTATTTGAAAACAATAAAAAAACATTCATATTATTCAAGAACAAAATTTAATCTCATTGAAATGAGTACTAAACAGTGCGGTCTTACATAATAATTATGTAAAAATTTGATTATTATTATTTGGCGCAAAGAACTAGACCATTTACAGGAATTCACTAAAATACACAGGAATTCTTTATAAGTTAACCAAAACTTTATTTAAAGTAGTATTTATATATATATATAAAAAAAAAAAAAAACAGCAAAATAAAAACTTACCCATAGCAGGCTTGTAATAATTATTAATGTATTACAAAATACGTGATAAAAAAATACATCTATGTTTAATTTGACACTTCAATCATTAAACCCTATAGTAAACAAACTTGTAACTGGCGCAGAAATTTCTTAATAAATGAAATATGAGATAAACGCTTCTAACTATCAAATTAAGGCGTACATTCATTGCTTATACTCTTTAGAATACTCAACTGGCCAAAATATATGTAAAGTGACAATAAATTATTGTCTTCACAATATACGCATACCGATAGATCGAAGATCAAAGTGTTAATAACTGAGCTATGATGTATGGTGTATGTTTGTGTTACAGGGGATGATACAACAACAGTTGTTACAGCAACCACCTCACGGAATGCCCCCTGCGACTATGGTAGCTCAACAACACCCACCTGGTCAAAGTATACAACAGCAGGTACAGTGTCTTGATGAAATTATAATATTGTTTTGAACAAAGTTGAAATTGATAAACAGCTGCTATAAAAAACAACTGTTATATTCTACTTTGATCTACCGGCAGTAAAGGGAAAGATCTATTATTTTATAAATTTATATTATTTGAGTATATTGTTAATTATGTTATCTGTTTACCCCAGGAAATTTAATAAGTTAACCTAAATTCATCAACTCCTATAAAAGCTAGTGTACGTCCGTACGTATGTGAGTAACATGTAATACAACAGCTGATTTCATCCATCATCTGTAACATTAGCTGAGATTATACTTTGGGGTTATGTTCAACTTCAATCAATAATATAATAACTTGTGAAGTCCATTTAAAAAAATAAGAGTTACAGAAACAATTTGTAAGCTATAAATACCTTATAAGATTTGCTTTGAGGCTATAAATTGTAAATAAATATAATATTTTATCGTCAATATAATCATTTATACAAATTTAAAGAAGCAATACCCATTTGTTTAGTTTCGGAAACATTCTTCGTATGACCTTTATAAACATAATCTATTATTAATTTCTTCATTATAATATTATAACTTCTAAATTATTTGATATATCAATATGAAATAAAAAACAATTAATAGATAACATTTTTATCTTTCTAACTCTAATTTTACTTTTTTGTGTACTTACAGCTCTCAGTCCTTTA
>JAGFPH010000143.1:308594-342904 GCA_018207615.1 Philaenus spumarius
AAGTCCAATGTAAACAACTATCTTACCAAAAACAATTGCCAACTATAATTAAAATCTATGGTACATTTTTTTAAATGCATTTTTCAATATCAAGTTTTTAATTAATTAATTTTTGTGTAGTTAACAATACAAAGGGATGTTAACACCACCTAATCCACAAGGTCCTCGGTGTTAATAAGTAATAACCACTGTAGTCCTTTGTTTAGTTAATACATTAAGTAGTTATTAAAAAATTCTTATTGTGTTATATGCAATAATGTGAAGAAGAAACGTAATTGCTAAAACCCCTATTTTGTGACTGTCTCAGCTGTTATTACTTAAGTACATTATTAAAAGTAAATGTGTACATGTAGTATAGGGATATATAATTTCTACAAAACATTTTCTGCAATTCAAGTGACAACCGAATAAATTATACTACTGAATTCTGACCAGAATCCAAATGAAAACGCCTTACTGATCTGCAATAAACAAATATGTTCACTACTTCGCTTCTGCAAAATATGGAACCAACCCAAAGCTATTTTGGGGAAAGATTTTATAATGTCCTTAAATCATAAAAATAAATATAAGAAATTCCTATAGTAAGTACAACCTTTAATGGGTCTTTATACATGATAATCACCAAACCAGTTTTTTACCCTATATATTATATGCTAGGCCGTATAACTTAACTCCAGTCTCTTGAATACAATAAATTATTATAGACCGCTTGATGTGAAATATACCACAATCTTTGGCTCTTGTGTTCTTTGTTTCATATATTGATGCTCTCGTATAGAAAAAAATAGATGTGTATATTTTGCATTCACATTTATTTTGCTTAATATAGGCCTACTAGTTTACTGTAATTGTTTAGCTACAAAAGACAACCAACCATTGTTTTTCTCAATCACTACATATGACATACATAGCCCGCCCACATTGTCAAGGCCATATTTAACTTGTATGTAAAAGATGCAGACACCTAGTTCTTGGATTAAATCAAAATTTGTTCTTCATAATATAGTTTATATTATAATTATATTTATTGTTGGATTTAATTCGACCTTATCTAACATTAAGCCTACATTATTTGATTGTTTGTTGGATTGAAATCGTCCTTATCTAAGATTAGGCCTACAGCATTCGATTGATTGTTGGCAACCTTATCTAACCTTAGACCTACAGTGTTTTCTTATCTGTTGAATCTAAATCAACGTAACCGTATTTTTGATTGTGTTGGAACAAAATCATCCTAACCTAACCTTAGGCCTATGGCGTTTTATTTTCTGTTGGATCCAAATCAACCCTACCTTCTCTCAAGTCTACAGTTTTGTTCGATTTTTGGAATCAAGTCAACCTAACCTAACCAACATTTCATTTAAAAGTTTATCTCGTTTTATTTGTTATGTAAATTAACTTAATTGGCCAACCAATTAACTTAATTAAACCAATGGGCCGCTTTGATAATGTTTATGAACTGTAGCTTCTGAACTACCTAACACGGGAGACAATCGATTCAACTTTGTTTGATAGACAACGTCACATAATGTTTTAATTTAAAAAAAAATTGAATTTGAGGAATAGTTGTAATCTTATCTATTTTACCGTAACTTAAATCAAACTACACAGTACAATTTCACAAACTATTTGCTTTGACAATTAAATTAATCTAATAAATTAATCCTGTGGTTACAGTCTAAAGAGTTTAGACTGTTAATTCTATTAATTCCAAAAACATAGTAGAAGAAAATTGGTTGTGTTATTATATTCTTCATAAGGCTTCAGTATTCACACAAACATTTTCTGTGTGTTATACTTTTCAGTAGCGCTGCTTTCAAATTTACTGTTCAAAGCGTTTTGTTATGGAGAGAAAATCAAAGCCAGAGGATAGTGACCTTCAATCCACCCCCTTTTCACGCTACCTTTTGTTTCAATATTTTAATTGAAAAGTAAAGTGGAACATTATTTGATATTACAAATAGTATGATTTATATGTGACACTACTTTGTTCGTGGAAAGTATTGTTTTCTTATTTCACAGATTAAATGTTGGATGTAATATTGGTATGTATAAATAATGCACATTGTTTTAATAATATATTTTTTTAAACATGAATTATTATAGGAATCTTGTTAATGCTCCTTATAAAAATGCAAGTATCATCCATCTCAGTCATTACCCCTCCTTCCTTGGTGAGCCTATATAATGTAAGTGTGCTGCGATCTGTTGGCAATGTCGTAGAACTATGCCAGAGTGGTTTATGTTCATATCTCATTATAAAATAAAAATTCCTTTACATTGAAATCTAGTGAGCTTTACTCAACTTCTGCATTTGGTGACTTCTAGTCTACTCTTGTAGTTTATATACTTGATCTGATAGTTTTGTTAACCTATAATTCAGATTGTTTATTTATATTTGAAAAATTAAGTGAGGTAGTTTCTTTGAATGGGTTTTTCTTTTTGAAGTATTTTCACTAGCTTTTGTTATGAAAAATTGTGGGAATCGCGCGAATTTTGAGTTGAAATAATCGTGTACATAGTTTTTAATGTTGGTATTAGAAGTACACATGCTACATTCAGGCTAATGCACATATTTTCCTACGAATCCGCTAATTAAAAGGTTAAATATTACCAATAAAGTGGTTTATTTTTAGTTCTAGACAATACCTTTTCCACTGGAGGATTATAGTTATAATTAGGTTTTAGTTTGTAAGATTTTTCCTTTCTTAACATAGCATATTATATCAATGATTTAAACAAGTTACACAGAAAATGTATTATTTTTTGTTTAATATTTCCTTTCTTTAGGCAGGATTGTCTCAGTTAGCCAATATTGTGAATAAGGTTGTTTACGGCGAAAGTTAATAATATTATTGTGGCGCTGGTAATGACTCCAAGATTTGTTATTGTTATGTTGGCAATAGGAATGCAGGACAAGTTAATGCGGCACCTACAGGGAGCGGGCAGATGATTCGACCTCCCACACAACAGCCGCCAGGGGAGAAGCCGATACAGCCCCCACCACCAGGGGCAACAGGTTCGTAATCCCCACCCTACAGGATGAACGACGACGCGATTGCTTCTTTCCCCCACTTGGATTTATCCAGTTGTGAAAACATTTGATAAAATATTATTTTTGATAAAATTAAATATGTGAAAATACTGGAGGCAGCCCCCAGGCTTATTCACGAGGCCCCACCTTTATTGAATACCCCTGTTACTGGGAGTTTTGTAGAAATAATTCTATTTATTTCTCTAAAATAAGTGGTAAATATATATTAGTTTTCCTTATCTCAAAGGAGTCAAGGGTACAGTCTAGCTGTCCCAAAAGTTTTACCAAAGTAGTTTTAATAGCATCAGCACTCAATTTTTATCTTAAAAGACATTAAAGTTGGGTTCTTTAAAAGTTACAAAATTAATAATAGACTTCGCCCACCTTGTTGCTTAAAATGAAGTTCTTCAGATTCCCTTGACTAACTTGTAGTAGGGGACGTTTTAACCTCTTGGAACACCTAATACTTGTCAACTGAGAGCAACTCGTTTCAAGTTAATTCAGAGGTCCAATCCCCACCACCTTCATGTAAACTATTTGTATATACGCCTGTCAAAAAGTCTCTGTACTTCATTTTTAATGAGCAAATACATGCCACTCATTTTGCAACTAGTGCATTATCCTTGTATCCTTAAACACTCTTTTTCTTTAGTTATTTTAGTAAAGTAGACCTCTTGTTACAAAGAATAGCGTGACAGTTGTCTATATGTGTTTAGTTCAGTGATCTTCAAACTGTTAACTTCACTCGTAGATATGCATTTCTTATGCTTTGAAACATATTTTAAATGAGGAAATTGTAGGCTTTACACTTACATTCTTTCCCACGCTTGGAGCGTGAAGAATTGTGCGCGAGTAAAACTGTTCGAGTAATCGTGTGGGAAAGATTTGAAGCCAAAATAGTGAGAACGCGCTTTCCCAGATGAAAGCATTTCCACTTGATGGCACAAGGGAAAGAACGCAAGTATAAAAGGGAATCCTGCACGCAATTCCCGGAGTGTGGAGTGGTCGTCAGACGAATAGTTTTGGGTGACGTTTGCAGTTTTGTGTTCAGCGTTTGCGTGAGGTTAGAACCCAACCAGTTGTGTTATTTGTTCATTTTTATTATGGAACTTCAAAGAAGACGTACCGTCACACTGGCAATTGCTGGAATAATGGCAACTATAAATGGACCGACTAAAAAAAGAAAAAATAGGGTTTTTGTGAAAGGGTACAGACTTACGCTGTCTTGAACTTTTCTGAAGGAGCCGCCAAGATTTTCAATTTTTTTCGCCACAATATCTCTATTTGGTTCTGGAAATCAACGGGTTTTACAAAAATCAATAATAGTTTAAAACGCGCTGACCCAAAGATTTTTGTTGTTATACTCTTCACTTTTACTCTTCCACAAACAGGGGAAAGATTTAGGGTGAATCAGGCCGCCCGTGGGCAATATATTGTGATTGAACCAAAAAACTTAAAACTCCAGATAGTAACGCTAGTCGTGAAGTACATCATTGAAAAGGGCTTAAAAAATAAACATTTTTTGTATTTAAAGTTTGACTTTATCTCTAACCGTTTAAAAAAAATGGCGCCTAGGAAACTTATTTTGAGCACGGATGGTCTGATTTACCCGGTATAAATTAATGAATTCTATAATTAATTCTTTCAACCAGAGATGAACATCCATTTTAATTGAGAGATAAACAAAATAAAATTAAAATTAAAACACCGAATCAGTTCCTAAAGGCGTGTGGGAATACTTGTACCGACTTTAGACTTCTAGAAAACCTTGTTTTAGACTTAATGATTTGTTTAAGGGAGCTCATGAATTTTGAGTAAAAATGAGAGGGATTTAAAATAAGAAATCTAATTGCTGTTAAACACTTTACAATGCAATGGGTAAAAGTCAAAACATTCCATGTCTACATAAAATTAGAAATGTGTACTAAAAATACAAATTGTTACATTTTTAGATATAGAGGAACCAAGACAACTCTCACATTTCCCTAAGAAGGAGATAAAAATTAGAATTATGAGATATAAAGTGATAGGGAAAATTGCTCTGGAAAACTCCAGACTAACCGATCCTGCCACCAGCTGGACCTTGCTGCTATCGCTCTGAAGTGGACCCTACTTATACGAGAAAAACATTCTATTCACTATTGGCACATTTTTTAATATAATTTCATAAATTTTGATTGGATAATTAATAATTACGTATCTACTAATATTATATAGGTAGGGGCGTTAGTTATAATTTTACTGGCCAAAAAGTAGATTTGCTGTATTTGTTATACCGATTTTTGTACGGCCTAGCATGGCCCGATCAAGGCTGGCTTTGGATTTGGTGATTGAATATGCTAGAAGTAATTGTCTTTGGCAATTATTTACGGTCCACATGGTTTAATTTAGGCTAAGGGACCAATATGTTACAAAGTGTGATTACGATCCACGGTCCTCTGTGTTACGGACCTAACACACTTCCAAATGCCCTTGCAAACACTGTCATATACATTATGTTCTTGTTCTCTATCTTGTTATTTTGCTTTCTATATCTTTTTCACTTTGAACTTGCCCTCATTACAGAATTTTTTCATAACTCTGACAGTTTTATTCTCAACAGCTGATAGTATTAGTCACATGTTTTAATTGACCAATTTTTTTTTAAATTCACAGCTGGATGAATTCAATTTACTAATGTATTATTTTTTTCAGCTTTTCGACGGAAGCAACTTTAATTATGTTTTACACATCTTTATTTATAATATGTATCGTAACATTTGATTACAGGTCACCGAACAAAACTTATAAACCAGGAAATGTTCCGACAGTATATGTGCCTTCTAGATTAGCTTTATAAACTTTATCTGTTGGGGGATAAGAAGCGATCGTCCGTGTTGTTTATCAAAATTATGCCCTCTTTAAAAAATATTTATTTTCTTGTTTCTTTTTAGCTCTTCTAGATGGAAATTATAAATTGTCGTACACATTGGAAAAATCTTATTTTATCTTTAATCTTAATGAACAATGTATTTTTCAACTTTTGCTGCACAATTGAGCATTTTGTTTTTATAATTTAACTGTTGTGTTTTTTTTAGCGATAACTAAGACCAAGACCCTTAAACCTTTAAAGATTCAAATGAGAAAAGTCAAAATGAATTATGCACCACTTCAAGTTTGTTATCGTAGAACTGTGTCATTTAAAATTGTATATTTGCCTGATTCGTGGTCTGTTCTCTGAGTTTCTCTTCTGCCACTTCTACCAGTGCATCTAAAAATCTTTAAAATTGCAATTGTCATCTTTTAATAAATGCAGCTAGGTATATTGAATAATTTTAAAAGAAAGTAAGATACTTATACTTTGTTTCTTTACATTTTATACATGAAAATATTAAATAATATTTCAAATTGAGTGGGGTGGCGGAAATAAACAACTGTGAATCTAATTTTGTTGTGATCTTGCATTATTACAAATGTAGTATTACAATCTTCACTAATTACAGAATAATCAAGACATTATTTATTTTTTATTTTTAGCTGAATTCAAACTTACTTCCTGTGTGTTTATTTTTACTTTTTACACACTTTAGAGGTTTGCATAAGAATACTACGATCTAACAGCTGCTATTAAAGAAACTACCCAAGGTTCTAGCTATGAAACTTATATGAATAAATAAATAAAAAAGACAACATTTTTTAAACCAAAATAGGTAACAATATGAAAATTACCTTAAGACCGTGAGTGTATTAATAGTTCATTCTGTTTGACAGTAATCAGCAAATAGTTTTTTATTGCTTCTCTTTCCAAATTTGACTATGAATTGGGCAAACAGGAAGATGACTTTGCTTCACTCCGCCGAGCCCCAATCACACAACTTTTTGAGAAAGTTCAATAATTATTGTTATCAAGATAAAACATTAAAGACTAATTGACAAACATAAACCTTATCCTGAATATAAGGAGGATCTCAAGTATCTGGTCTGATATTTTCATTCTCTTAAAATGTTCATACTAATCTTTTAATATAACAGAATAGATGTACTAAATACTTAAGACTAAACTGCAGCTAGTGCCATTCAGTGTCCAACTTATAATACAGGCAAGGTATCAACTTTAAAAAAATCTTTCTGCTCAGACTACACAGGCACAGGTAGATTTATAATTTTCCATTTACTCCCATAATAAGCTAAAAAATAAATATATTTATTACCTCCTTATTTTAAGGGTTACAGTTTCAGACAAAAGATTTTAGTAATGTATAGAAGATGTATATCAATGTTGTTTGAGCTTGATAATGTGTCTACTAAGTAGTAATGAATTTGTTTTTGCTGTAATCTTATTTTAGTCATCCTTTGTAGTTATGGATTTCAAACAAAACTTTTTTATACTACTCTTAGGAGGTATATTAACTCCAAAAGGATACAATATTTTTTATATTATGGGAGTTATAGTGTTTTAAACATCCTTTCCTATTTATACCTCTTTAAACCGTTTTTCTCAATAGCTGAGGTTGTACACCTGTATATCAGCGTGGAAGTATTTTGCGCAAAATATGGTAGTTATCGATTTCATAAAAAAGTAATATCGATAGATATGTATCAACTTTTAATTAGACTATAGTTTTGGGGATTTGGTTGAAATTGCCCTATGGTAACAACTGCAACAGCTCCTTCCTACTAAATCAACCCAATTACACCTCTTTCCTCTTTTCCCCTTTTTATTTTCTTCTAAAATGTCAACAGTTTGAGTAATGTGCAATAACACTATCTTTTTATTCCTTTGTCCCTTCCCTCTAAAAAAAAAAAAAAAAACAAATTTCTTAATTGTTGTTTGCATTAACACCAATACATTGTTTATTATTGTAATAAAATTGTGTTGTTTATTTGTTATTAATATTTTCTGTTCACAATCTTAATTTTGCACAGCAATTAGTGGTTGATCGCAAAGAAGAACACTACTTCATGTTTTTATGTTTTGCGCTGTTGTTATTGTACTGATTTTGTTGTTGAATTTCAGATGAATGGCGCAACCAGAACGATTCAAAACAGACCACTAGAGGTGAGTTTTATTACAAAAATCTCATTTACCTGCTACTGTAGTACACTGCCGGATGTAGAATATGTAGATTTGCTGTGAGACATCAGCAGTTTCTACTGTACCGTTGAATGGCTGAGCGCTCGTAATGTTTTTAAAATGGATGGTAGAACGCTGTTTTTCAAAATCCATTGAAGCAGTATGGGCTACACTTGATCATGCTGCTTTTTTGAAACATGAGTAGACAGAAGTTCCCTTTTAAAGGGCACTTTAAATATTAACACATATCCTTATTGTGTTTTAAATACATAGGGTTCAAATTTATTTTTCTCGAAACCATAATACCATATATTGGTTTTTATAACTATTAAAAAAAAATATGAAGTTTGTCTAGTTTGTTCCGTTAAAAAAATTTTTAATCTTCCACTCAGTACGATTTTATTATGATGAGGACATTTAAGGAAATCTTATTGTAAAAAAGAGGTGTCTAAAAGAAACATGTACCGGTTGGAGGTAGGATGAGGTTGCAATCAGTGTTCATCACGGAGTATATAAATAAGATGGAGGGAGCGTTATAGTCTGCCATTGAGGCAAGCTGCCGGATAAATATGGTGGGGACCTTAGCACCCCCCTCCACACCACGGTGCAGTACCGCGCACATTTTGTTGTAAAATCAGTGAAGATGTTATAAGAAAAACAATCAAGTTTGATAATGACAAATTTGGAACAAATTTTCTTACTCAAATGTCTTCAATGGTCCTCAAAAACTGTGTGAGGCTAAACATTTTTTAAAACGGACATTTTCTTGACTTAGAAGACAACCACCATGTATTATTATTAATTAAGGCTATATATACCAAATACTTTAATGTTAGACTACACCACTATTCAAAAGTGTTGAACTAATAAGGAACAAAAACAATGAACTATGAATAAAACAAAAATAAGGAACAGTTTGTGTAAAGCAATTTTGTTTTTGGGCCAGTAAATGTATGTGTATTGTATCCATTGATTGGTTTTCTTTATCATCCTTATAACATTATTAGCAAAATATAATTTTACAAATAAATTAAAAACAAAATAATAATTGAAGCATAAATTATTTCAAAAATACATAACATATTATGTAAAACGCAGAAAGGTAAAATAATGACTAATATTTCGAGCAAAAAAAAGAGTTTTGCATATTACTTTAAACAATAAATTATTTCAGGAAATACATATTAATGAAGTTAAAATTTGCCATTCATATTTAAGTGTTACTATTATTTAATCAAATATATATTTTATTACGATAATATTAAAAGTTATTTGATGTGATCGACACAATAACTCAAAAGCCAGTGCCGGAACAGCGTCGAGTTACGGCCGTGCGTAGCGGAAAACATATTACATTATTAGTTGCGTTCAACATGCCACTGTAACAAAACTACTCATCTTAGACAGAAAAGGTAAATACATTCTTAAGCTTCAACTATTTATCTGCAACTTTGCCGCCGACATAATGTCTCAGACCAAAAAAATTAAAATTTCCTCGCTTACTAAATTTTTCATGTATTTTTTCTCACAATAATAATTGATAAATCTTTAACGTTTAATAAAAAAATATGAATGAAATATAACTAATTTGATTGATGCATATTGGTGGCTTGGAAACTTTACAATTATTAACATTTCTGTCAAATTTCACATTTCTCCCTACATTCAAAGCCACTCAAAAGGCGGTACAAATCAAAGGTGACAAACTAAAATGTTCGCCGCGGACGACCGAGTTTGCTGGATTTTGGCGTACAAAGATGGCGGAATTTTGCCTCACCGGCTATATAGGCTTATTACTAGTAGTGCTCTCTCCATCTTATTTATAATGTACTCCGTGGTGTACACTTTATTTACATATGAATACAAACACATATGACAAAAATACTCAACCCACGTGAATTTACTCTTAGGATCACATTTTGTTAGGATCAAATCATTTTGTTTGTATGTCAAACCATTTAAAATTATGTAACTTTACTATATAACGTCCTTTTAAAATAACTTAACCCCTACCTTCCTTAGGTGGTAAATACAACCTGTAACTGTAAATAGAACTGGGAAATTATATTTTTATCTTATTAACAAAGTCAGAAGAGTATATTTGGTTTATATCATTCGTGAACAGGTTGGATTAGAATAGCAGGGTAGAATAGCACCAGAAATCTGCACTAACGTTTGTTACTTGTGTAGTGAATGGAAAATGCTAGGACACAAACTGTATGATCACTTGGGAAGAAGTTATTCAAGATGGCAGCTCAAATTAAAATATTCCATTTGCGTAATCATTTGAGTTGATTTCTATGTTTTTGACTATGCTGACTTAAAAATAAAATACTGTAAACAAATTTGAAACTTACTTTTAAAGTTATTTGATTCAAAAATTGCTATGTATTTTTTACTTTCTCCACCCTATACGTAGTATATGGAGAAAGTATTGTTTTCGTAAAAATGTTCGAATTTGAATTTTCAGTTGAATTATCTGTTTTGGTGCTCCCAGAACCCCAAAAAATTGTTTAGTGCAATTATCTGCGTTGGTGCTCCCTGAACCCAAAAATATTTTTAGTGGAATTTTTTGTTTTGGTGCTCCCTGAACCCAAAAAAGTGTTTTTAACGTGGTGTCTGTCTGTCAGTGTGTCAGTATGTATACACGACCAGAGGGGACACTATTGGTCCGATTTTTATGAAATTTGGTATGTAGGTACTAAACCCTAATATCTCCAGGCGTTTTTTTCATTTTTTGGAATTTTTAATTTTTAAGGGTAATTTACCCCAAAAAACCAATAAAAAACGACAAAAATGCAAATTTCTCAAAAACGGCTCTAACGATTTTGATCAAATTTTCAGTATTTATAGTGCTTAAGATGCCAAACAAAATGACACCACCCGCTTTTATCAAAACTTCGGCGTTTCATAATTATGGGGAAATGTTAAAAAATAAACAAGTTTATGTTGTAAATCTAGCATCACGGCGACGGCCGCACGGGGTAGCACAACGGTAGCGAGGACGGCCAGTAATTCAAAGGTCGCGCGATCGAATCCCGCCTGGGACAATAACTTTTTTATACGATTGACGTAGGTAGAATATTATTTTTTTGTTTTGTTCTAAAAAGTAGTAAATAAAATGATTAAAAACAATATTATTTTGACTACAGTAAGTTGGGAGAAAGTTTGTGTCAGTTAACTGATACCGTTTATTTAAAATCATGCTGACTTAAATTTAAATTATGTGAGTATTTTAATAATTAAGTCATTAATTGTATTAATAAATAATTTTTTCCCCCATTTTTGAAGGGTTATGCAGGGTTCATTTATCGTAGTTAAAATGTCACAGAAAAGATTACAATTATTAATATTCATTGTTTAGCTTTAGAACTACTTTAGTCAATCAACATACCTTAATTTTCAGTCAATAGTAGTACTTGTTTTTTCAATGTATGGCTACATGTTTCGCTGCCACAGGCAGCATCATCAGGCCAGCCAACAACACTAACACTAGTCCATTGTTCACATAAACATCACATACATAAAAACACAATAAACATAAATAATTGTGCAGATATAGCACTTGTCAAAAATAAAAAATAATAAAAATTGTTCTAGTTCACTATTCTTAGGCCACATGTTACCTCACTGAGTTGAACTGGGAGACTGCCTAGAACAAAATTATTTTTCATTTAATAATAATATTTATATGCAGAATAACGGACTAGCCATGGGTTCGCCTTTATCAGGGATCATGGCTGAAATCTTCCTCAACCACATAGAAAATGAAAACATAATGAATGCAAAAAACAAATTCAAGAAAAATATTATCTACTACCACAGGTATGTAGATGACATACTATGTCTTTTTAATGGTTCGTCAAGACAGTTAACAAACTTTAACAAATACCTCAATAATATGCACCCTTCTCTCAAGTTCACAAGTGAAATAGAAATTGACGGCAATATAAATTACCTAGACCTAAATATTAGTAAAATAGATAACAAACACCGTTTCAAGATCTACAGGAAGCCTACCCAGACTAATCACACCATCCACGCTTCATCCAGACATCCAGAGTCACACAAAATGGCGGCATACAACAGCATGGTATATAGAGCGCTGAACGTCCCAATGGAACATAATGATTTTACGGCTGAAATCAAAATAATAAAATACATAGCACAATGTAACGGCTATAACTCTTCCATAGTTGACAAATGCAGCCATAAAATAAAGAAGAAACGGAAACAACTTAGGGCTTCTCCGATCAACAAAGAAGGGAATGGTGGTAACAAGAATAAATTGAAATACATTACAATGGATTATACACCACCATTTGAAAAACAAACCCGCAACATATTCAAAAAACTCGGATACTCTATCTCACACAGAACCAATAACAGTCTACAGCGTTTTTTAAAACACCCAAAACCTACCCAAGATAAGTACTTAGATGGAGGCGTATACAAACTCCACTGTGATGATTGTGAGAAACAATATATCGGTCAGACAGATAGATCTTTTAAAACTCGCTTTAAAGAACATTTACCCAATAGCAGGAATATAGATTCAATCCATTCGTCATATGCAGAACATCTAATAGATAGCCGCCACAATTACACCAATATACAGAATAACTTGACTATATTGCACAAAATGAGAAAAGGACACAAATTGAACATAATGGAAGAATTGGAAATTTATAAGCACCAAAGGTTTAATCCTTCAAATATGTTAAATGATAAATTAAATTTCACTTCCAATTGCATATATGACTTAATTTTTGAACTTCAGAATAAGGCCAAAGGTACAAATCTGATAAGGAATACCTGAGGTAGCAGTCTCCCAGTTCAACTCAGTGAGGTAACATGTGGCCTAAGAATAGTGAACTAGAACAATTTTTATTATTTTTTATTTTTGACAAGTGCTATATCTGCACAATTATTTATGTTTATTGTGTTTTTATGTATGTGATGTTTATGTGAACAATGGACTAGTGTTAGTGTTGTTGGCTGGCCTGATGATGCTGCCTGTGGCAGCGAAACATGTAGCCATACATTGAAAAAACAAGTACTACTATTGACTGAAAATTAAGGTATGTTGATACAATTATTAGACGATGAATCATATGCTTGGCCTTCTCATCAAGTAAACAACTTGAAACAATGATTTTGAAGGATAGTCATAAACATTATAATTATGTACTTGGTCTTTGGAGAGGGACCGCATCATTATCGTTATTATTATTATTTTCAAAGCTTAACAAATTTCAAGTGACAACTGAAAACGTGACAATGCTTGACATTTGTTAAGCCATGAAAGTTGACATCTGTAAAGTATCTGAAACGTCGACTGTATTCAATGTGCAGACAATAGCGACAAAGTCGTTCTCCGAATATCAAGTACATTATTATAACTTGAAGCAATGAAATCCCTATGAAAACCTACCGGAGTACGTCTAAAAAAGGAACAAGAGGCTGTCTACAAACTTTGTCTAAAGATCTATAGGAGTTCCCTATTCCAAGGAATCGATTTATCTCATGTTGCTGATGGGAGTGGAATAGCAAAGTTCATGTTCAGCTATTACACTCTGTACCACAAATCAAAGCCTTTCGAGGTCAAAATTATTGAAAATATACATTAAAGGATAGGTTCGATGATCTTTTCTGTAATTGGATAGATGAAGAAAAAACTGATTGGTGAATGCTCGAGCACTTGATTTAGGACCGAATATTTTGTTCATGCTTTAAAAGTTTCGAGAAGAAAAGATTTTAGCAAAATTATCTTCTTTGGACCTAGGTTGCTCAAGAAGTCAAATGACAAAGCTGAGAGGGAGAGTCTGAAGTCGACTTTCACAGTTTTGATTTCGGATCACCTCTCCACAGCTTATAGAGATTTTATTCAATCAACTTATATGTTCAACCTAGAGATGGCCACATTTTTCAAAATAATGCCCACAGTTTTCAAAATGACAATGCTTATTAAAAACAGAAGATATTATGAGAAACTTTGGAATGAGTTTTTTTCTTGCTCTTTGGGTAAGAATTGGTCATATCAAAAATTATTTTATATAAAAGTTTTAGATAATAACTTTTAAAAGATTTACAACCACTCGATATTGAACTGACTCGATATTATGTCTACTAAAAGAGTAATACATTTTTTTCCTACGAGTTAATCTTTATAACTTGCTGTAAGGGTTAGTTGTATCAAAAATTGTCCCTACAAAAGTTTCAGATAGTAGGACATTTACAAAAACATTGAAGGGATTTGATAACTGTTTACTAAGAGAGTTATCCTATTGTTTAGTCCTTCAACTTTCATTTTTTCCACCCGAAAAGGAAAAAGCTAATGGTTTGAGTTTATCATAAAACCTCCCAAAAAATTTTATCTAGAGTAGAATAACTTTAAAAAATCCATCATTTCCACCTTCTAATCAGATTTCCCGTTAACGGATTCGACTGAGATTTTCCACCTTTATGTATTAGTTTGGAAGTAATTTGTGCAAAATTACAGCAGTTATTAAGTACATGAAAAGGTAGAGAGATATAAAAATATATACTTTTGAGTTGAATATGGTTTGGGAGTCTTGAGACCATGGAATAAAAAACTTGGTAGAAATTTTGCGAAAGTCGCACTACAGTAATGTCTGCAATTGGTACTTCCTTCACAATGTAACTAAACAATGTCAACCCAAACATTTCAGAAAGTAACCTTTTTCTGTCCATGATACCCAGTAACAATAATAATAACTTGATTCGTGTCTTTGTAACATTACGACTTAAATGGTGTCAACAATACGTAATCAGTTTACACTGCAAACTAACACAGTGTGTACTTACAGATACTATAGCAACATAACATGTAGGCTTCTATGCTATTACATTACGATAATTTGAAGTATTCCTTAATAGAATACAGTGGTTTAGAGATCTTATATTTCAATTGTTTTTTTTTAAATTTAGCTGTATTATTTAATTTTTTTTTATTTAAAAAAAAGTACAAAATGTGTTAAATGAAATACCATATTGTAAAATGTTCATAAAAATAAAACTATGTACCATTTACTGAGATGAGATTAATTTAATTTTGCCTTAACCTAAAAAACATAAGTTCAAACGAAGGAGCCTTTAATAGTCCGATTGCCAACTATACAATGTTAAAAAAGGAATTAATTTAGGGCTACGATGGTTATCTAAATACAAATCACTTTATAAAATATCAACATTTTTGGTACTTTTGTTCAAAATACATTTTTATTTTGTATGTAATAGGAAATTATTTAGCTTACAATTAATAATTGTGCAATTATTGTATGAGCAATGGAGGTTGGTGATTTAAATTTGAAATACAATTTCATTACTTCAATGTAATATGAGATTTTTATAATAATATTTGAATAAAAACTATCTGTTACCAATTTATTTATTTTAATCAATACACCTTTGCAACAGTAAAATTTACATTAACATTTTAAAATCGGAATATTTTTTCATTATGTTGTCAATCCTAGATGCCAAACAAGCAGAAACTTTAGAATGTCAGATTTTCAAATTTGTTTAAATATTTATTTTTAAAATTCTTAGTGAGCAAAAACACTGAAATTTACTCAATTAACAGCATAAATAGAATATTTCAATTTCAATTGATACCTTCGACCCCATCTTGAATAACGTCTTCTCAGTTTGGTCCCGGCATTTTTCCACTCACTACATCATGAGTAAAAAACATGCTAAGTTTCATGCTAGTAGTCAGATGTACAGAATGCTAGCATTTATGTGTGCTAAGCTGCCCCACTAGTAAAAAGCTGTTGTATTTTGTAGGTGATGGGAAGAATGAAATGAAGCGAGGTCGTATGACGCCCGGATCAGGTAGGCATTTATATTGTAATCTCTATGAACCCTATAAGTTTTGTCACAATCTTATAGTCTTCCCATTTTTCTGTTTTCACAAATATATACACCTTATATATAAAGACAATTTAAACATTCTTACCCAGTACTCTGGACATCAAGATTGGTCATTTAATTTTTAACGTCCATTTCATCGGCTGGCCCAGGTTAAAAGCTTATCTCGACCACCTGAAATTGTTCTTTTGCATTATATTATACATGCTATCGTTCACTAGACCGCCGCCAACATCCGATGTACAACATATCAAATATATTTTAAAATAATTATGTAAATGTTATAGTCATTAATACAAGGTGAATCAAAAAAGTAGGAGATTTTAAAAACTGCATTGATAGAAACTAAACCATTACAGTTTAAAATTAAATTAACAAAATATGAGTTCCTGAAAATTACATCCGGTAAGTTTTATCCTCCTTTATTTTATGCACTGTCTCAATCTAATGAATGAGGTTCCGCATTCCCATTACTCGCTGAAACATCTCAGCTGGCATGCCATGAATTTCATCTTGAATATCTTGTTTAAATTCATGCCGACTTGCATGGGCTACACTCTTAACCCTTAAACTGTCCATGCTAATTTTTTGCAATGCCAAGCCATTTCGGTGCATGTGCAAGCATATTTTAAAAAATTTGCCAAATTATGCGAATTATAAACCAATCCGAAAGTGTTACATAGCTTTTTTGTAGAGAATGGTTCAAAGAATTCATTTATGCCAGTAAAAAATTGATTGTTGTAAAATTTACAAAGTTATTAGCTCAAGAGAAAAAAAATGTCAGTAATGAAAGGAAAAAGTTTAACTTTAGGCCTACATAAAAAGTAGTAAAAAAATTTTGTAATTTTTTTCAAAATGTAGAAAAGTTTTGTTATTTAGTTCTAAATAGAACTGTATAAAAATATATATCAATTTAAAATTGCTCATTTTGCAAACAGCAATTTTTATATTTCTACTACAAGACTGCTAACAAAACTAGGCCTAGTTTGAAGAGTAATTAAGGAATACTCAAAAGATTTATGCTTTGCCCAAAAATGAAATATTATAACAAAATGTAGAGAATAAATCAAAGGATTTAACTGTATACCTGTAAATTCTTATTTTGTAAACGTATTTCATTTAGTTTTACTTGAATCATAAAATTAGATCAAACGAATAAAAGCTCTCACGTACGAAATCTATACAACATCCTATGTGACTACCCTTACAACAACGCTTCCAAAGCCTGAGAACAGCGAGTTTTGAATTCAACAAAAGTTTGTATTTCCTAGGACTTTACGAATAAAACTGTTACAGTAAATGTGGTTTACTTCACACAAAACGAAAGATCAAAGTTTTCACTATAAATCGATATAAACATATCTATACAAATATATCGAATTGTAACAGATATCTCGAATGCAAAATGAGCTTTTACATTGGTTGAAAATTGTCCAATTACAAGGGTTTACAGTAAATTCTATATTTTTGGAACTATAAGAGTGACGTCTGATTGGAAGGCAGTTTTAGAAAGTTCAAATCTTGACGAATCCAAAGGTATCTTTATATTTTTCAAAACAGTTCTGTCGAGCGATATTGAGCCTTAGCGAAGTAACAAAGTTGAGTAATTTCTTTGTGTTTTCTTGTGCGGCATTAGCTTTTCAGAAAACTACAATTTTAAAACGATGATTACATATGTAAATATATGTTTTAGAACAAATTTGTAAATATAAACATTAAAATTTTAATCATTTCCTTTCCAACGGTTTTTGTTTTATTGTGATTGGATGATTTTTAGTGCTTAAAATATTCAGTACAAGTAGAGTTGTCAATTGAGTAGTGTGAGACCTAGGCCAAGCGCTATGACTGTTCAATAATACGTCTAGGGTTAATATAGTCCCTCAAGAAAAATCATGAAGTGACAATTCCAGTAATTGTGGGGGCCAGGGAATGTAAACGAATTTTGAGATGACACGGTTACTAAATAACTCTTGCACAGCTACAATTGATTGTTTTTAAGTGTGTGACATTGCACTACCCTTTTAAAACCAGGCTTCGTGAAGTTGTGGAAAATTGTTCAATGCAGGTGCAATAAAAGATAGCGCCATCTGAACATACTGATCCAAAGTAACAGTCGTCATGATCGGCTTTTCCTGTGAGATTGAAATGTGCCTGATCTGATATCCACAATTTGTCCAGAAGGTAGTTGTTTTCATTTAAGTTTCTTTTGACAGAATTCTAAGTGATTGTTCTTCTTCAGTTCTTCCACAATCTGAAAGATGAAATTTTAAGTCTAAATGAAAAATTCAGTGAACACTCTCTAGGGACCAAGTGAGCGCAGCTGCCTGTTTACGACAGCCATGGGCTCTGTATGACTGAAACGTGTACAGCCTCAATATTCTGTAGATACTGCAGGAACTCTCTCTGCCCAGGTTCAAACTATCATTGTTGGTTTTTATGACGAAAGCAAACTGTTGACCGTTCCATCGTCCATGATGCAAAAGAATGGCAAAGTTGTCTCTGCAAAAGGCAACACTTTATGTGGATATGATAACCGTGTAAATTACTTCTAGATTGACATAAAATTAATTATTAAAAATCTCGGTAAAATTCCTTAATGGGCACATAATTATGGTGGTTGACATAAAGAGGGTTTTTTGAAAAACTGAAAAATTCCTTAATAGAAAAATATTGCATCCGCTTAAAGTTTACCTTATATGAGAGCAGTGAGTACAAAAATGTTTTGAATTTTTTGATGACACCTCTAGGGGTGAAAAAATATGGGATGAAGAAAAAAATCCATAATTTTCTCAGTAGGCACAGGATCAAATCTATTCCAATAATTTTAATCATACTAAATATTATCCAAAATCTTTGTATGGAACAATTTTTGATACAACCAACCCTTTCTGCAAGGGGTGACTAGAATGAGGTTGCAGAACAAAACATCTATTACTCTCTTAGTAGGCACAATATCTAGCCAGTTCAAAATTGTTCTAAATATTATTACAATCTTTTGTCTGAAACTTTTTATAACTTCAATCCTTGCGGTGAATCAATTTGTTTGATGCTTGACTTGTAAAAGTAAATGAGAACTTTGAAATATACTGGCACTGCAGACCGAGCCATAAAGGCGTTTTTAATGTTAAATAACTACAAAAACCAGATTTGATAAGTTCTTTTCCCTGGGTAGATAAATTACCAGCATAAATTATTTTCTAAAACAGAATCATTCTGTTTTGACATATTTTATACAATTTAGATGTCCTTTAGCGTTATATTATGTATATATCAAATTGATACAAAATAACAATTTTCTGTTAGGTTTCGATGGTGAGCAGAACACAGAGCGAGGAGGCAACCGTGGTGAGCGTCCTACGTTTAATCATTACTCGTCTAAACCACAGCTGTACAGCTCTAACATTCCGTTCCACATGCACGGATTAGGCATGTATCCACCGCCTCCTCCGCCTCCGCCACCCAACACTAACGCAGGTTCAGCGGGACAGTACCCCTTCTATCAACAACAGCAGACGCAACATCCTACTCATCAATACCCTTATTGGATGATGCATCAAAACTAATTGTATATTGTACATATATATTGATGTCTTATGTAATAGCATATTTACTGGTAAATTATACACAGTATTGTAAAATAAATAATATTCTTAAGTGTGAGTTGCTACAGATTTTCTAGGAACTTTCAAACCATTGCTGCTCGAAGGATAGTACTAAAGATTTTCAAAAGAGCCTGAGATACTGGAATATATCTTTCTAGACTGCCCTGTGACCCACTACATGTTAAAATAAAAGAATTGTTTACAAAAAAGTAACAACCTAATTCTTAGATACAGAAATCTTGAAACTCAAGTCTTTGCAGGTGATGACTGCAGGATTATACTAGAGTTACAAACTAAACTTTTGATACACATTTATTTATTGATCATGAAAAGATACAAACAACATTTTTAGCTTTTCCTAACATAGCCTCCTGCACACTTTAAACAAGTTTTAGAAGCTTGTGGATCTATTCTTCAAAGAAGCTTTAAGGTTGAGTCGTCAAAACTTGCGCAAGATCATTTTCCTCCAGCTGTTCTTTCAATGACACAAACCAAAATTAATCACGGGTGGACAAATTTGGGCTGTAGGAAGGGCGTTCAAAATTCGAATCTGACCGCATTTTGATTTTCAATTAATAATCGTGAAACCCATAAGTAGACTTTTCTCAAGCCAAAATGCTATGTGGATGATGTTATACGCACTCCTATACCAACCTCTAAAGTAGTTTTATCAACAGTCAACCACTGGTTACCTGTGATAATGTCAAGAACTGCACAGATATCATCTGTAAGATTAACCTTGTGCATCGACCATGATTTTCATTTCTCACTCTTTCTTAGGACATACTTGGTCACAAACCATGCATGATAAATGATTAGAGATTATCAATCAATGCTTTAGGGTTACACAAAAGTTTGGGGTTACACCAATCTTTTACTGATAAAGAAAGGTTTTCTGTCAACCTACTGTTTATGAATCTGTGTATCCTTAAGCTGGCTTCATTGGAGAAAAGGTTTTTTTATCGTAGATCGAGATGTAATCTTATTAGAGCAGTAATGTATACATTTCAAATCATCTGTTTCTTTCAGTTTTTGTACAGCAGAAACGTGGTTGGGGAAGATAATAAGTTTTTATCTTACTGCTACATGAGGTTTCGCGAAACTAACTTGATATTCAGTTGATTTGGAACTGCACTGCGTGTCATGGAAGTTATGGACACACTGTTATAAAACATTGGTTATAACTGTCTATCTTGAGTACTAACTATTTATCAGAGGAACAATGCAACATGACTGTCCGTTTAGTGTATATAGTATGTATATAGAATCAGAAAATTTTAAGACTCAAAAAGTATATCCCTTAGTACATCTAAATAATCAACCATCAGAAACATTTTTTAATGGAGGGAAATTGATTTTGTTTAGTCCAAATGAAATCACATCTTATAATAAAATAAATTACTTTCCAAAAGGAAATACACAAACTAAAGATAAGGAGGTACTAAACATAAAATGGTTCCTTCATAGTTTCACAAAATTGATGAAGTGACAAGTTTACTAGTAATTAAATGTAATTCAATAATAAGTAAAATTGAATATCATGAATGATGTATTAAAACTAATTGTAAATATGTATTTTAGTGTGATTAGCTTGTAACAATCCATACAATAGCAATAGATGTCTAACATAATTTAGCTGTTTTAAGTATCTGTGCTTACCTATCGCTATCAATACGGCTACAAAGGAACAATCAGTTGGCCTTTTTAGTAGCGTATACAATATAATATTAATTATTATAAATTAAATGTATCGTCGTTTTTCAACCATCATGTTAACATATCCAGATAGGTGAGCCATCAATAATATTTTATGACATGAAACAATATGAAATATATAGCAGCAACACTAATAAACTTTTTTAAATTATAATGTCACTATTACATTAAAAATATATTAAATAAATTTATACAGGAAAACTTGTATGTCAGAAACTTAACCACGCTCTGCTACCAGAAAATATATGTCACTATCGGGGAGTTTACTGAAAGGCCCGTGATAGGCCCCTTTGGTTAAAAAGTGGCAAATACAATAAAGTTTTAATAAATATCAATGCATACAATTTTACAATATTTAGCTGACGGCACAGAATATTATATCACCAATTTACAAAACAACTAATTATAACATTATTTTATAATATCTTTTCATTAATGGAATTATGTTCACTTTTTTTGAAAATTCCCCATCTGGTAGATTCTTTGTTAATATGGTAATTTAAACTCCATTGCGATAAGAACTATGTTCAATTATGTTGTGGATAATTGTAGTGTTAATATTAAAATGTTTATTGAATGAGTGAACAAAAAAATTTTAGTTAGTATTGATTCAAAAGTACTTTTGGGAGTTTAAAATAAATTGTTTTATTATTAGTTCCTAGTTTGTTTTATGTATGTTGAGGCAATTCGTCTATGTTGTTAAACGTGTGTATATTTATCTATTCTTTCAGTAAAAATATTGTGAAAAGAAGATAATTTATTTGCCTAGCAATAAATCCTATGTATGTTCCTAAATTTTGCTTCTCATATTCGTAGTTCTCTATTTTCCTAAAAGTCTCTAGTCGAGCCATACCCTTGTAAGAACATCATTTTTTAACCTTTTGAGATGTATTTCCCACACTTGTGAAAACAAACAAATAATTCGACCACACAGCTGAACCGCTAACATGAGTTGTGCGAATTTGAAAAATTAAGTTTACATGTTTTGGCTTCAACCAACTATTTGGGAAATTGATCTACTCAAATGTGTGTAGGAAATATATTAGTAGAACTTATTTATATCTTAGCCATCCATTTTCGACCCATCCTTTGTTTCACTTGCAGCGTAAAAACTCGCTTTGCGAGTTTGCACCTCGACCTTGCGGCCTCCGCTATGGACTGTTTTGCTTTGCTCACATCGTACAAACTTGGCTGTCGGCCTTGGATCAGAAGATGCCTCCACGGTAAAATTCCTCGCATGGATTTGAACCTGGACACTTTATGGTATTTTACATTTTGATCGATTTTGGGGGAACCAAGCGAGCTATGAGCTTGCATAAGAAAACAAAATGTGCACAATAATATCTTTCATTTATTGTTTAGATAAAACCCTAAAAAAGTTTATTATCGTACGAAAAATCACAAAAACTAGTTACTTCTAGTAAAAATCTGCTTCTGTCAGTTGGATTTGTTAGGCTAACGAACACGTCCGAGCGGCTTAGACAACCAATGTGTGTATAAAATGCAGCCGTTAGAGTGCGAACACATACATATAAGTTACGTTTTTGGTTCGAGGGAAATGCTTTTAAAAAAAGAACAATTCTATTTGTTACACTTAATTTTATTTACTTTAAAACAATTATAACAATAACGTACAATACACTGATGTGTACGGAGAGAAGCCTCGTCTAACTCTGGCAAAACAAAGCTTGTCTCTTCACACAATTAATAGAAATGCTTACTAAACTAAGAACCATACAACAGTCATCATTATTACAATAATTTGTTTACATAACTCCTCCATCCCTAAACAAGACATCCAGGGGTAGTTGAGCTGCGGACGTTCTAGAAGTTGTCCTAAGTAGCTTTTTGAACTCCAAGTACAGCAGTTCTCCAATCATACAGGGTAATGGTCTAAACACTTATGTCGTGGTGTCATCTATCTTCCGGTCAATCCTGGAGATGGTGTCTAGGTTGATTTTGTCTAGGCCCAGCTTTTTTCTGTTGACTGAAAACTCAGGGTTTTGGTCCACTTGTAGGTTTGTTTGAAGCATCCAGGAATCTAGGGGTGTCCTCCAGTTGTTTGGATTAGAGAGTCTTCGGTCATTGTAGAGAATAGTATTATTATTAGGATTAATTAAGAATATACCTTGGAGAGTGACTGTGGTTGTTTCTTTTGGATTTACGATTTTTAAAGTCTCTTTGGTGGGAAATGTTGCCAAATACTGATTTATTTCTGGGACCCAGTTAATAACATTGTGACTTCCAAAGCGGTGTATTTACACACCTGTCTGCATTGTTGTATTTAATTATTGATATTTCACAGTCAATCTTCTGGTGAGATATTAGGTCGAATGAGCAAAAGTATTTTCAATTAGTTTTCTGTTACACTCCTAACACCACAGAACTAGAAACTAACATATATTTTGCCGTGAGTATAATGGTTACATATTGAGATTCATATTCAGTGGGTACAGAGTGTAATTTGTAAATATTAAACTTTGTTTTTCCTACAATAGGTAAATTCAGAAAATAAACAATATTTATTAATCTAATTTACAATTAACTTCAATTAAACTTTCTAATTCCCACATGTTTTGCAATTTAGGTTCAATGGGTAGTCTTTCAGTGTAATACTCATAGATTCTCACTATACAACTCTCTGGTTGAGGTAACGCTGGGGTGAAGTACACCTAATTTTCAAAACGTTAATGAATTTTCCAGATCAGTTGTTACTTGTAATATATTGTCATATTTTTTTGCCATCATAGGCATCTAAATTACTAGTAATAAACTTAAATGTCCATCTATTATACCTCTTTTTGTTCTTACATTATTACTAGCTGCCCGATCCGGCTTTGCACGGGTAGACAAATCAAAGTTAAATGTATATTAACAACAAAAATATATCTATAAATATATTACTCTATGTATTTCTTATGGGGATTTTTAGTAACTTTGACTCCCCCCAAACACCCCCTAAAATTAAATTTTTTTTTGAAAACCTTTCTTAGCGAGCACCTAGAGCCCTAGAGGAAGCTACATACCAAATTCCAATCCATTCGATGTTTTTTTTTTTTTTAGTAACTTTGATCCTCCAAACCCCCCTAAAATTTCAAATTTTTTTAAAACCTTTCTTAGCGAGCACTTAGGGCCCTAGAGGAAGCTACATGCCAAATTTCATTCCAATCCGTTCGGTGGAATTTTTAGTAACTTTGACCCCCCCTAAAATTTCGAATTTTTTGAATCCCTTTCTTAGCGAACACTTAGGGCACTAGAGGAAGCTACATTCCAATCCGTTGAGGAGTTTTTTAGAAATCGTGATGAGTCAGTGAGTGGTATTTGGCTTTTATATATATGTAGATTATTACGTTCTTGAACTATTTCTCTACTATGGTTAACATATTTAATACAATTGATTATGTCTCTAACTGTACTACCATTATCCGTTACAAACTCAATTCTTCCAGTGAGGCTGCCGTTACAACTAACACAATTCTTATCAAAATAGTTTAAATAATTTTTCTTGAACATTTATTTGGAAGTAATGATTCAGTAGTTACGTTTGATACGGTACGACTTTCGATACAGACACAAGATATTTGCATTGATACAGAGACATTCGAAACGAGATTTACGATCGATAGCCTAAGTATGTTTCTAGTAAGAAAATGTATGTTGTATAAATAATGTCCAAGTTTTTTTACTATAAAAAAAAGCAGTACAACATAAATTAATAAAGTTGGACAGTTTGTGAAGAACAAAGATTAATTGGCTTTGAAAGGTTTAAATGAGTGTTATTCAGTTTACAACGCTTAAGCAGTTGTACATTAGGAAACCGAATCGACACAACAACAGGTATCTAAAGAGTATAATTTTTCGTAGAAAAATAAATTTTGCAAAACAAAAGTTGAACAGTGAGTTTGAGTTTACAAAATTAAGTTTATATGTTATTAGAGTTTTTAGAGTTTAAACTAACTATTTGGGGAATTGGTCTACTCATGAAGGCGCTGACTAGCTGCCTGTGTGTACGAAATATATTAGAATTTGTTTGCACCTCAGCCTTCAGCGCTGGGTCGTGCACTACTTCATTCTGCCCGCAGTGGAAACATTTGCTTTTTGACCTTGCGGGCTTTGGAGCAAAGACTGCATCGCCCGCAGCGAACAAACTCGCTTATTGAGTTTGTATATGGCCGTCGGCGTTGAATAAGAAGCTGATAGCATGTGCATTTAAACCGGATACAGTTTTGGTATTCTAACTTTTGATCGATTTTGGGAGAAACAGACGAGCTACAAGGTCGTATAAAACACAATTTACAGAATAATATCATACATTTATTTTTTTAGATAAATTCCCCAAAAAGTTTCATTATGGTTGAAACATATCAGAAACGTGTTAGGCTTACTTCCGGTCAAAAAACGTGCTCCTATTGCTGGATTTTTGGCTAAATAAATCGTCTGAGCAACTTAAAAAACCAACGTGGGCTAATTAACAAAAGTAATTAGGCTTAATGAAAAAATAGTATTTAACATTAATAAAGTCAAAATAATCAAAAATTCAGATAATTAAAGGTATAATAAGAGAGTATTAATAGCAATTGAGTAAAAATGTATATTTGTAAAGGTATTAAAAACTTAAAATTGTATTTATTATAAGTTGAAAGCCTAACCAATGTTAAACGTAGTAGAAAGCAAGGCTGAGATAAATATTCTAAGTCGGAGCGACAAGACTCGACAAGAATTATCCTGTTATATCTTGTCGAACGCTTGATGGCAATTCACTGTAATAGTTGTCAAGGGCATGAGAACCCATAAAAAATTATTAAATTGTAGATTATTGTCAGAGAAATAAAAAGAGGAGAAAAATTTAAGTAAAAGGTAATTAAAATAAATTCATAAGTTAAAGCAATTAACAAGTTTTAAGAGAAAAACTTAGACGGACAAAGAAAAACTTTTATATTTCAAAATTAATCAAAAAATAAATAAAGTAATAATAATAAGCAATAACTAGCTAAAACAAATTTTAAATTAATAAATTTTCCAAATAGAAAAGGCAATTTTCAAATCATTCTTGGGAACAAAAAGGCTAAAAAAAGAGAGTAAAAAAGTTAACCAAATAAATAATTACAACAATCAAGACAATTACAACAAGTTAAGATAAAAAGGCATAGATTACCAAATTTTCAATAGTAAAAAATTAATACATAAAAAGAAATAAATGAAAAAAAAATTAATAAATCAAAATTTAAGGAAAAGTAAATGATAAAATTGAAATATTTATGAAAATGTATGCTATAAAATAGGTATTCATGTAAAACCATGTGAGAATTGAATATAAACGAAAAGGAGGGTTACCAGAATCAAAAAATCGGCAAACCAAACTAGCCTACCAGCGGAGATCCATCTGAAAGGAAGGACGAAGAATCTGAAAGCAGTTTTGGAGGTTTAGGCACCAAAAGAAGATAAAATAGCAAAGAAAATTTTAAATTTAACCAAATATAGAAAAATAAATTTTGACAAAACTTACGAAGCGTATAACTCAAGAACCAAGAGAGATAAAAACAAATCACACGAGGGCAGAATCAGGAAATGGCCACAAATCGTTTGAGCCCAAGAAAGACAAAATCGTACCAAGGGTTAAAAAGTTAGAATGTTTTGGAAGAAAAGGTATGTTGAAATGGAAAAGTGCAGGAATCAACATGAATGGTTTATGTCAACAGAGAGCTACCGAGCGAAAGGGTGACGTCATGCATCTACCACTGAGTGCAGTACAATAACCAAATGAAGGAAGGGAGAAATTAATTGAAACAATACAAAAACAAGGCAATTTACGGAAGAAAAAATAATTTACACAAATGAAATAATTCAACGAATTTTAGGGAACAGAAAAACATAATAATAAACCCGAGGAACCAAGTTGTTCTAAATTATAACAAGAGTAATTCTTTTGACTAAAGAAACCTAGAGGGGGTTGGTTGTCAAGAGAGCTCGAGTTAGTTGCGTCTAAGGATTCACCAAGAAACATCGTCTCGTTGCTGAAGCACCCAGTGCTCTAGAATAAGTATCATTAATAAGGTGAATCTAATTCTTGAGTGTAACAATTTAGCTATAAAAGGAACGACCACGAGATTAAAGTCAGATTAGAGCTAGCATACAAAGACAAAGTGTATAAGTTAGATAATCAAGTTTTAAGAACAGGAAAATTAGTATATTTCCTATTCTTGTCTTGTCACCACCATTACCTCACAATCAGTACACAGGGCAAATAGTTTGTAGATTTATATTCAATAAAATTTCTGCAGGGAAGTTTATTGAAAATAAAATTCCAAAATGCTTGAAGGGTTGTGCAACTTGCAAAATCGTGGATAAGTAGCGCAATTTCCAAACAGTCAATTAATCAAAATAATCAACATACAGCAGACCGATGGTGAGGGGGTGCGTGGCAGTGTGTACCAAATTTAGAGTGCGAACACACATATATATATACAATTTTTAATGACACCCCAACAAGTGTTCTGGAGACCATGATCGATGCTCATTGACCACTACCGACCTTAGGTCTCACCATAAAAGTCGCTGCAGTATCTCATCTTTCCAATAGAAATTCTCTAATAATAATGTAAGTAATGGTAAACAGGTTAGGTATGGATCCACACTGACAGTGGGCATGCTATATTGGTTGTATATACATTTTGCTGAGATCAGAGTTTAGAACCAAAACAAAGGCGCTAGTTGTCCTAACGAACAAAAGTAATAGTCTGGTAGTGATCGCGCCCGCGAGTTTGCTCATTACTAAAGGGAACTATTCTTGCCTTTATGGATTTAAGTTAGTAGATACAAACAAGACAGCGGAGAGATTTTAAAATTTTTGGTATTTACTTTATTGAATAAGGAAAACATCTCAAAATTTGATTTTAAGTTATCAAAGAACAAATTTCTTTAAACACTAATTAAAAAAATTAAACGATATCCGCATTCGGACTGTCCTAACATGAGACATTCAGAATAATTGTCTGATCATTATTACTCTAGCAATCTTGTTACGCTTTTAACATTGCTCTTATGGGAGTTTAAAATTAAGATGGTGGCTGGGTCCGAGAGCCTCTAGGGGTGGTATATGCAATAAATAGTAGCTAGACATGTAAGGGGTAGTATATGCAATATAGATACATGTTTAAGGGATAAAGTATGCAATGTTTATGCACATTAAAGGGGTTAAATTTATGCAATATAATTGTACAAATATTTTATAGGTGGGTATGAGTAAAGCCTTGTTCCCACGGCCTATGACTTAACGAGCTTCGTCTGAAGTTTGTCAGACCTCACGGCATGGGAATGTAACCACTCGTTATCACTCGAGGTGGATCGTTGATTCCCTTGTATTGGAGGTAACCTTCTCCGACATCAAAGGCTTGTGGCTAGACGGATGACAAGCCTCAGTACGACTCGAGGAACCGTTCCAACGTTCTGTTGTGGGTTTTTGCCGTTTGTCAGTGGTTTCTGGACGATTCTAGTTAGTGTTCATTAAGTGTTTATTTTGTATTAACTAGTGGTCAAATGAAGTTATCACGGAGTTCATTGATCTGTACGTTGGAGAACATTGTATTTGGAATCCACAAAAACATAAACTTTGGATGCATGAAGGAGAATCCAAAGTAGCATAAGCGTCAAGTCAGTCGAGTGTTCTTTAAATGAGCTGAAAAAGAAGAAAGAAAATTTGATGATGACTTACAGGAAGGTGGCGTTGAAGGTAAAATAAAACCTAATTTATTAGCGGCGGAATAGTGGAATCCGTAGTAAAATTAAAAATAAAATTGTAGACCATCTTCAGTACAATGTAAAAATACAAAATAACAATTCTTATATTGTGCTGAAGATGGTGTAACAACCGAAACCGCGCTACAATTGTATAATTTTCATGTGGAAATAAACTATTATTGTTAATTTCGTAGTTTAATTTTTTTTGTTCTTCAAAAATCATCACTCAACAGTACATAAGCCACTAGGGCACTCGCTACTTTCTCGTCATTACTGTCCGAATTCATTTGTCACAATACTGATTTTCCGTACCTAGGTGGCTCGAGATTCGCCAAGCCACAAGCCTCTCCGCGGCATCGGAACGGCTTGAGATCGCAAGTCTGTGAGTAGGCAGTAGGCTCGTCAAATCACAGGTCGTGAGAACAAGGCTTTAGTCTGCGTATGTTGCTAGGTTGTGTGGATGAAGGGATAGAGTTTGCAATCTTGTTACCCACTTGAGGGTGAATGTATGCAATGTAAGAGTTAGTATATGAATTTATGTTTGTGTACGTTGTTAGGGGTTTGTAGAAGTCCTATAAAGTGCTTAAAATGCGTATGATAATACTGTTTGGATCCCGTCATCTCTTTTCAATGTACAGTACCTAAATGACAACTTATTCTCACCATGGTTATTATTGTAATTATTTAGTTCGATATTTGATCACACAGGTGTCCCCGAACTCTCAGGTCCCCTGTTGTGGATTTTGTTCCTGGGATCGAGACAAACATATTTCACAATATAAACATGGGTCTACGGTGCTTACTTTTTCGTCCGTCTGTCTGAATGTATTTTTAACAACATAATTAATTTGACAAGAGAACCATTTGACAGATTGAATTCAAACCTGACATGAAGGTTTGTCAATGATCTATTTTAAGGAACAGTTAGATCATGCAGCTGAACAGCTGACGTAAGTTTAGCGAATTTCCAAAACTAAATGTATACGTTTTTGGGTCTCAACCAAAACTTTGCGAGTTTGCGCCTCGGTCTTGCGACCTCTGGTTATGCAACATCAGAAGATACCTTCACGGTAAAATGCCCCACGTGGATTTTAACCATGTACTTTTATCGTATTTTACGTCTTGATCGATTGTGGGGGAACCAAACGAGCTATAAGATCGTGTAAAAAAGCAATATGTGCAGAATAATTTCTAGATCAAACTCTAAAAAAAGTTTAATTCTAGTACAACAAATAAAAAATAGATACTACCGGTCAAAAAAAGAGCCTCCGGTGTTTGATTTTTTTTTTTTTTACTAAGAAACTCGTCCGAACAACGTAGACAACTAACGTGTGTACCAAATTTGGACCAAATCGGACTAGAAATGCGGCCGTTAGAGTGCGAACACACATATATATACGTAAACATTCAATGGCATCCCAAAATGGACCATGATCAGTGCTCATTGACTACTCCCAACCTCAGGTCTCACCTTAAGGGTCGCTGAAATAGCTCACATTTCCTATGAAAGTTCGCTTGTAAGTCGCAAGTGACCATGGGTACAACTATTTTTTTAAATACATTTTCCACACATTTAACTAATTCAGTAAAATCGCACAAAACGGGCCTTGCAAATAATAGTCTTCTTTGACAGTTTGCTTTTTCGCCTTCCACGATCGATACAAAAATATCGGTAATCCCTTTTTCTCTAGCTAGGTAGTCTACATATTATAAAGTTGTCCCTGCGGAGAACAAGAGATCGACCAGGAATATTATTTTATCCTTGAGATTCGATAGTGGTCATGATTTATCTTCAGTCACAGTGGAAAAACTCACTTTGTGAGTTTGCACCTCGATCTTGTGGCCGTGGGTTATAAACTTCGCTACGCTCGCAGCGTAAAAACTCGTCCGTCGGCCTCCGATAAGAAAATAAAATCCACCACGTGGCTTTGAACCGGGGTACTTTTATGGTATTTTATGTTTTGATCGATTTTGGGGGAACCAACGAGGTATAACGTCACGTAAAAAACAAAATGTGCAGAATAACATCCTACATTTATATTGTACCATGAAAGTAGAGGACCGGCCACCTGAGCACAAGAGGGGTGGGGGGCCAATGCGCGACTCTAAGCCCCTTGGGTGGGTGTGGGGTGGAGGTGGGTGTGGTGGTGGGTGTGGGGTGGGGGTGGTGGTGGAAACCAAAGACGCCATTTTCTTTTTTCCAAAGACGTAATTTTGTTTTTCCTAACCTAAGAAAGAAGTTAGCCACAGAAGGAAATATTTAATGCTATGAAAAAAGTTTGGATGTCTCCGAGAGACGAACCGGGTACCACCATTACCCGAGTCCGCGACGCTACCGATTAAGCTGCGCTGTCTCTGTTAAGAAGTATCTACCTAGTCGAGTATATGAGTTTAACATTTGTCATCGACCTTGTGTCCGATCAAATTGTAGACAAAACGGACTAGGCCAGTCGGTAAAGGTCAATTTAGACCAAAAGTACCAGTAATTTGCAATACGGCTGAATTTTTTTTTTTATAAGTACCTTAAAGTATGTAGATTAACATAAAAAAAAGTTTACCAGTCTATCGATTTCCAAAGTCAAAAAAAAAATCGATTATAATTTTTTTTCGATTATCCTTAATATTTTGAGCTGGAATGAAGATAGAGGAAAATAAAAAATACCACCGTGTAGGGGAGGTATTTTTCAACAAAAAAGGTCGTATGTATTTATTTCGTCCGAGCAATGGTTTGTCTGGAAAAAATTCGATAATGCAGGTATGTATTTTGCAGCAGGGGCAATCACTAAAAGGGGACATCTTATTGATATATGAAGCGTTGGCTCATTCTAAATTGGCCGAATTTTAATATATCGAATTGAAACTTGACGTAGGAGTTAAAATATATATTTTAAACATTTATGCTGAGTCTCAGCTTGTTATCTTGAAAATTACCCGATCTAGAGCCACTTGGCTTATTAATGGGTTTCTCGATTTTAGGAGTACCGGACCCACCAATTCATTTTAAACAGTTCCAGTTTAGAAACATTTCAAAATATCAACCTGAAAGCTTTTTTACAAGTTAAATATATAGATTCAAACAAGATCAAGGAGTATAAACCTTTTTTATTATTTACTTTTTAAAGCACAAGTAACTTAAAAAAGTATAATTTTAGACCTTTTTAGATTTTTCATCAAAACGCTTGAGTTAATCGGCTGCAGATTAGTCAATTTTTTAAATATAGTTTTTAAAATAAGTATAGCAAAAAACAATTGTGTTTTTAACTTCTGTACCAATTTTCAAATCGATATGTTCAAAAATGTCGAAAATGGAGTCGTTGAATCCAAAAGTGTTATAGTTAAAACGAGATAGGTAAAACAGAAGACCATTTTCAAGCGCCTCGTTTTTAGAAATAACATTAAAAAAATCGTTCATACTTACTAAGAATATTTATACTGGTGTACTCAACTTGTAAAACAAATTTGATGTTGATATTCCAAAAATTGACGAAACTGGAATAGATTGAAATTAGTTCGTGAGTCCGGTACTAGTAAAATCGATAATCGAAATCGACTCCTAGATCGGGTAATTTTCAAGATAACAAGCTGAGACTCAGCATAAATGTTTAAAATATATATTTTAACTCCTATGTCAAGTTTCAATTCGATATATTAAAATTCGGCCAATTTAGAATGAGCCAACGCTTCATATATGAATAAGATGTCCCCTTTTAGTGATTTCCCCTGCTGCAAAATACATACCTGCATTATCGAATTTTTTCCAGACAAACCATTGCTCGGACAAAATAAATTCATATGACCTTTTTTGTTGAAAAATATCTCCCTTACACGGTGGTATTTTTTATTTTCCTCTATCTTCATCCCAGCTCGAAATATTAAGGATAATCGAAAAAAAATGATAATCGATTTTTTTTTCGACTTTGGGAAATCGATAGACTGGTAAACTTTTTTTTATGTTAATCTACATACTTTAATGTACTTATAAAAAAAATTCAGCCGTATTGCAAATTACTGGTAGTTGTAACCTATACCGACTGGGCTAGACTAATATTTGACTTTTACAAAGACAACATTTACCAAAACATTACAAAGAAATAATGACAAACATTGACAAATTGTAGACAAAACGGACTAATATTTGACTTTTACAAAGACAAAATTTTCCAGTCAAAACATCATTAAAATGAATGACAAACATTGGCAAATTGTTGACAAAACGGACGAATAATTGCCTTTAACAAAGACAACATTTACCAAAACATTACAAAAAAAATAATGACAATCAATGACAAATTGTAGACAAAACGGCCTAATATTTGACTTTTACAAAGGCAACAATTACCAAAACTTTACAAAGAAATAATGACAAACATTGACAAATTGTAGACAAAATGGACTAATATTTGACTTTTACAAAGACAACATTTAACAAAACATTACACAAAAATAATGACAAGCATTGACAAATTGAAGACAAAACGGAATAATTTGACTTTTACAAAGGCAACAATTACCAAAACTTTACAAAGAAATAATGACAAACTATAGACTAAACGGACATATATTTGAATTTTACAAGGACAACAATTACCAGTCAAAAAATTACAAAGAAATAATGATACACATTGAAAAATTATAGACAAGTCGGACAAATATTTTACTTTTTTTAAGACAAAATTTACCAAAATATTACAAAGAAACAATGACAAACTATAGACTAAACGGACATATATTTGACTTTTATAAAGACAACATTTACCAGCCCAAACATCACAAAGAAATAACGAAATTCGACAACGGTAACTTTGCAATTTGACAACGGTTACTATACAATTTTACAACGGTAATTATGCAACTCGACAACGGTAACTTTGCAATTTAAAAAGAGTTACTACGCAATTTGACTTCTGTAACTGTGCAATTTGACAACGGTTACTAAGTAATTTGACAATGGTAACTATGCAACTCGACAACGGTAACTTTGCAATTTAAAAACAGTTACTACGCAATTTGACTACTGTAACTGTGCAATTTGACAACGATAGCTATGCAATTCGACAACGGTAACTTTGCAATTTGACAATGGTTACTATGCAATTTTACAACGGTAACAATGCAACTCGACAACGGTAACTTTGCAATTTAAAAACAGTTACTACGCAATTTGACTTCTATAACTGTGCAATTTGACGATAGCTATGCAATTCGACAACGGTAACTTTGCAATTTGACAATGGTTACTATGCAATTTTACAACGGTAACTATGCAACTCGA
>JAGFPH010000143.1:342914-361105 GCA_018207615.1 Philaenus spumarius
CAATGGTTACTATGCAATTTTACAACGGTAACTATGCAACTCGACAACGGTAACTTTGCAATTTAAAAAAGGGTTACTATGCAATTTGACTCCTAGGCCTAGGTTCTTAACTAACATAACGAATCCTAGGACTATGTTTTAACTAACCTTACCTTAACAGCAAACATTAACCGGTATAATTAATGTTCCCTACGTCTGTTAACAAGTTGTTGTCTAGATTTTCCAAAAGTAGCTACGAACCAAATCTCTCATTTGTTGGCTTTATTTTATTTCCGAAGAGCTGAGGAAGGTTTACAAACTGAGAAGATGACATTTTATTTTCCACTACTTCAAAAGTACTACAAGAATAACTAAAATTCACCGCTTAGAGAGCGATCTGCTCACACAGAATGTCTGGAGACTAATAATTAATTTTAATGCAAGTCCTATGTTTTAAATAGATTTCCACCAATTATCCACGCACATCTTCGCATGCGTAGTAACCAACCACGTTGTTTACGCCTAACCTGGATTACTCCTACTGGTGCAAGAGTAAAAATCTACAACAAGTTCGTTTGCCAGATAACGAGTCCTGGCGTTAACAAACAAATTGGCAACCACATTGTGGATTTCGTCATCTGTCCAGACTCCAGATTAAGACATACTTTTGAGTCCCCACTAGGTAAGGAGCACGGCATTACAAGACTGGAGGCTACGATCTACAACGGTAGCGGCTACCAGCCTCTGGACTACTGTGTAATGCTTCTGGAAGACAGCAAAATTTATTTCCAGGAAGCCCCGTTTTACTCTGTTGCCATTCCAAAAATGTGGACGAAATTAGCTGGCAGTCACCAGAACAGTTGCTGTGTAGTGTACAATAATCTTTTACAATATGCTTACTGGGGAAACATTAACACGAGGAAGTTAACTGGAGTGCAACTTACTTTACCAAGCGACCAAGACCAGAGGAAAAAAAATAATTAATTACGTACTCTCTGCATTTAGTTTTAACTTTTTATCTGTAAATTACTTGGAGATTGTGGAAGATGTCGATAATAGAGAGAATGTTAGTGTGGTGCATAAATGCTACATTAAGAGTGGCGAGACATTCTTTTCGAATTCTAGTACTGCTTTCTCTACGATTTGTAAAGATGTATGCCTCGAGATCTGTGGGTTGGTTCCAACGAGCAATATTATTCCACAGATTTTAAGGAAGAGGACGAATGTTAACAGCAGGCTACAACCATACTGTTTAAAGGAGATAGAACCATTCTCTACCGTTTACCTACTGTCTACGAAGAAACGAAAACTGGAACTCGAAGAAATAGATTTAAAACGGAGAAAGTTAGAATACATGGAACATACAGCTTCTTTAAAAGAGGAATACAAAGAAATGCAGGAGAAAGAGAAAATTATTAGAGATACAAGAGAGAGGATGGGTCATATTTTACCAAGAGTTGGAAGAATTTGGATACACATGCAGACTACCAAGTTTCCGCATTTACCGTTAACACTAAAGCGAAATACGCCTTTGTTGGAATACTTGCAGAAAGAGCTGGGAATAAAAGTGTTTACTTCTTTAAAGGACAGTACAAATCGTGGCTAATGGAGATCTACAAAGACACACAAAATTTAACAAAAGATGGATTTGTTTTAACCTCCAGCAACGACATTGTGCATTTAGCGGCGGAACAAGCCATTTTTACGTTTACAACGAACGGACTTACTACCGGTAGTTTTAATAATAATTCTTTTGCGAAAATAGAACATCTTAAACTACTAACAGATGCTTGGAAAAACCCAGAAGATTTCCCCTACAACCAGGAAGAAGTAGAGCAAGTATCCACCCTTTGCATACAAGAAATACAAGGCAAAGTTATTCCAGGAAAGTGTCGGGGACTGGAAGAGCTGGAAAAAGGGACAGAATTATTAGTGTATGGAATCAAACAAATTGATTACAGAGGCAAGATTCGTTATATTTTGCAGTTCCAAAATCTAGAGGAGTTGTATGTTTCCAATTATTGGTTAGAAAGAGAAATAAAAGAGCTAAATGTCGATTTAAACTATAAATTTAATGTTAAACTGGATAAGATAAAAACTACTGCAAGTAAAAATAAAGAAAGAGTTGTTTTCTGTGCATGTAATTAAAATTAAATAAATTATTTAAAATAATATTCTTTGTATTGTGTTATCACCTTTCCAACAAAACTATTTTAAGTAGAGATAAAGTTATTTCCCGTGACCTTGAAAAGGTAGTTGAAAGCGACGCGACCCCCTTTTTTTACCTATATGATTTTCCATGCTCAACTGATTTTTGTACTCTTCGCGTATCGCGACCGTGTTTTCTGTGTAGTCTAGCCTTCGTTTCTTAGCATCCACCTCTTCCATCTCCAGCTGGCGTTTTCTACCACTTGCAACATACGGAGTGCATAAAGGGGTTATTTCCTTTATTTGGAAAGGGTACAGTTTGTTAGTCATACTGGTGCGTTTTCTTAACACATCTGGAAGAACATTGGTTGTATCGATGAGGCTCTTTTCTGCGATGTTTACATCTTTTGGGATTGTAGAAAAGACACTCTTAGATTGTGTAACAATTCAAATATAGTCTGAGTAAAGAGGAAATAATGCCTAAAATAAATAGTTCTTCAAAGAAAGATACGATAATATAAAGAATCCCATTCATGGACTTGTGGCCGAGCGACGCCTAGCGGAAAATATGCGAACTCCCGTCTAGAAGTGGTACCGTTAGATAACAGTATTAAATTAAAAAAAAAAGAACAAATTAAAATGACTTCGATATTTTAGATATACTTCATACATCAGAATTATTCAAAATTTATATATATTTCCAAAGAAATTATTGTTTTAGCGTGGAACCGTACGAATAATTAAATATCCGTATTTAAAGATCGAATCTTCGACTAACATCGCTAGCTTTCGCTAAACACGCCTACTTTGGTAAACTCGATAATGATTGGTTTAGAGGTCACACCAAATATGAAAACAGATGTATTCCTTTCTTTTACTTCTAAATATTAAAACTAAATAATAAAATGATATCCTAGTTATAATGGAGTTATTTAAGTATTTTAATTAATATATCAAAATTGTTCATCATTGTAGAATAAATCTATGACCATTTAATAAGATCAAATTTTTATAAACTATTAAATTAGCAGAACCAAAATTTAAATAAATATACTTATAGCCTAAACATAACTATACCAAAAGTGAAAATATCTAGTGAACAAGTGCGTAAGTTACCAGCTGTGTCTCAACAGAACAAAATCGGGCATTATTGTAAAACGATAGAAGAAAAAAAGGTCACCCAATTTATTGTCTTGTGAAAATCAGAGAAGAAATAAAAACTATTATAATCAAACAAAAAAAAACTATCTCTTAATTGATACTGAAGAATTTTAAAAAGGATTAAAGGCATAATGACCACCAATTACATAAAATAAAATAATAGCCTAACCAAAAGAAACTAACCTATGGTGAGATCTATCCATTTTCTATTATACCTTAAGCTAAGTGTAATAGGCTAGGCCTTAAGTGAAAACATTAACTTTCAAAGATAATAATCACAGTATTGATTAATCCTTGTTATAGAAACTTTTCCCCAGTGTTCTTCCACTAAACTATATATATATATATATACTGTTATTAATTCATGATATACCTCCTCAATTAACATTTAACCTTACTTTATTTCTTTTATTATTGTTATTATTCAAAGATTTCTATGTTCTGTTTATTATTAAATTTTAATAAATTTTGGGAAAAGCCGGCACCAACCGGAACCCCGAGATAAGAGTGATTAAATAAAATCAATTAACAAATTACGAAGAATTTATTAAATTTAACCAAAAAAAAAAAATTGTTAATTTCAATCGATAATTGTTAAGACCAAATGTCTCTTGTTTAAATAAATATTTCATATTTATTCAATATAATTCTATTCTTTGATTATTTTACTATAAATAATATATAATTAATCTAGAGAATAAACAAATACCAGAAGTGTTATTACAATTGTGTAAAATATGTATTGCCGGTTTTAATAAAACATTTGTGGGCGATGAGTACATTATTTTTATTGTCTTTGTCTTCTGTAACCTCGATGTAATTCGTGGGTAAGTAATTAAAACTAAATGCAGAGAGGACGTATTGTATTAGCTTTTCTCTCTGCGACGGGTTCTGCGGCATCTTAAGCTGTACTCCAGTCAGTTTTCTCGTATTTTTGTTCCCCCAGTAAACGTACTGCAAGAAGTCATTAAACACTAGGCAACAACTGTTCTGTAATTTTTCTGTCAATTTTGTCCACATTTTGTCGAGCGAGACGGAATAGAATGGCGCATCCTGGAAGTACATTTTACTATTGGTCAGTATAGTTTGGCAATCTTCTAACAGATTTAATGCATCGGAAGCCTCATTGCTATTTAGTTTGTTATAGTTGTATATTGTAGCCTCTAATCTTGTTACACCATGCTGCTTAGCCAAAGAGGAAGAAAATGTTTCCTTTAATCGAACATCTGGACATTTGACAAAGTCTATAATATGATTACCAATCACCTTGTTAACTCCAGGGCTTGTTATCTGACAGATAAATTTGTTATAAATTTTAACTCTGGCATTCGAGTCACTTCTATATTCGCCTTGGTAGCAATAATTGTAGTTATCGGTTAGGTACTTGGATATCTCTTTTTTATTAAAAATACCAGCGAAATCCTGCTTTATATCTAGATCCATGAGGTAGTACTCCTGTACTTTGAGTTCGCACAAAATAGACGGTAGCACTTCTAACAAGGTTTCCAATTTGACATCTGCCAGTTCCACCTTGTATGGGATGGCTATTGGTGTGTTGTATTTCTTATTAATTTGTTCCATGCGTTCCTTCCCTATAATTCTTTGCAACCCTTTTGCCAGATTGTTCTCTTCGGTAAGAATAACAGGTAACTTTGCCTTAACTCCATGTCTAACAGAAACAAAGTTGGAGAATTTTCGTCGTAGGCAGCTATTAAAAGAGCCACAGATTTCCTTCTTTAAAATAAAATTTCTTTTTTTTTTAGTTTTTTCTTCGCAGTCAGAAAGGTCGCAGATTTTACCTATCATTATGTTATCGCAAAACGGTTGCGAAACTGGCATGAGTAATCCACCGCTCAGACGTTGTTCTCCTTCGGTATAATTAATGTTCCCTACGTCTGTTAACAAGTTGTTGTTGTCTAGATTTTCCAAAAGTAGCCACGAACCAAATCTCTCATTTGTTGGCTTTATTTTATTTCCGAAGAGCTGAGGAAGGTTTACAAACTGAGAAGATGACATTTTATTTTCCACTACTTCAAAAGTACTACAAGAATAACTAAAATTCACCGCTTAGAGAGCGATCTGCTCACACAGAATGTCTGGAGACTAATAATTAATTTTAATGCAAGTCCTATGTTTTAAATAGATTTCCACTACTTATCCACGCACATCTGCGCATGCGTAGTAACCAACCACGTTGTTTACGAGAACTGCCAAAAAGTATATAATTTCCTCATACATAATAACACACTGTTATATAATTTAAAATACATTATAATAACAGATAATCTCCGAACATCGAATTTTCCCTGTCAAAATGAGGTTAGACTTAAAAATCTCACTGCCAAAATGAGGTTAGGCTCAAAAATTTCCACGCAAAAATGAGGTTAGGCTCAAAAATTTCCACGAAAAATGAGGTTAGGCTCAAAATTCGGTCCCGTGACTTCCGGCCACCAGAAGTCGACGAGGCTGCCAGTAGGTGTGGCAAATTTGAACCAAATCGGACTTAAAATGCGGTCGCTAGAGTGCGAACACATGTATACCGGTACACATAGATATATGAATTTCAATAACACCCCAAAACGTGTTCTGGGGACCATGATCGGTGCTTATTTGCTACTCCCGACCTTAGGTCTTACCATAAGGGTCATTGCAATAGCTCCAAAAATAACCAAAACTAAATAAAGAAAATACGTTTTACAAATCTTTACATACTGATATAAGCTTTAAATCCGATTTTAGTGCTAGTTAGTTTTTGTGAAATGTTTACCTTAAAATGAAGATGAAATTTTATTAAATATATTAATGTTTATGAAGTATGTGTAAATATATATATATATGTATATATATATGTGCCCACACTCTAGTGGCCGATTTGGTTCAAATTTGATACACATGTTGGTTACCTCCGTCGCTCGGACGAGTTCGTTAGCAAAAAAAATCGACCAACCGGAAGTAACTATTTTTTAGATTTTTCCTACGATAATGAATTTTTTTAGAGTTTGTTCTAAATATATAAATGTAGGATGTTATTCTGCACATTTTGTTTTTTTTACGCGACCTTATAGCTTGGTCCCCCAAAATCGATCAAAACGTAAAATACCATAGAAGTACCCGGTTCAAAGCCATGTGGTGGATTCTACAGTGGGGTTAGCGTGGGCGAAGCACGTAATGCATTGTGTATTGAAGATACTCCCAATATTCGGAATGGTGTGCAAACCATTTTGCTGCTATTCAGCACCGTCGAGAATAGACCTATTTCCCAAATTGTTGGTTAAAACCCTATAAACTTAATTTTGGAAATTTGTTCAACTCACGTCAGCGGTTCAGTTGCGTGGTCGAATTATTTGTATTGAAATATTTATTATGCTATAGCAAATAATAATTTACAATATGTTCATACAGAATGAGAATTCAACGTTGTTCATGTTTAAGAACACCCTCATTGAATCGCACAAATCAAACACCTCATTCAGGGCGTTGTTCTTGTGTATGAAATCCATCTGTACTTATAAATTTATTACATGGATGATGCGGCAACCTTTAATTAAGAACATCAAAGTCACTATTAATGGTTCTAATAAATTTAACACCGTGCTCATTTCCAAGAAAGTTATATTCAATAGCAACTTGACAGTGGTTCTGCGGCTTTCCTTACATTTTGCCTCTCAGTACCAGGCAAAAGAATGTGAGAATGTGTCATTTTATGTGTAAATTTCAAATCCCCTTCACTTTGAAGCTCGATTAGCTTATATATATATATATATAAAACAATAATAATAAGTGTGTGAGGTCGTGGGACCCCTGTCAGGAACGAAGTTCGTCATGCCTTTTCTTCAACTATTTTTCCAGCCTTAACGGCAACATACACACATAATTTTAATCTTTCAATTGTCGTTTATTATTATGTTGTTTTTTATACACATATTTACTGTTTCTAAACGTTTAATGTTATTATAATAGAGGTGCAGAATTAATTATAACATCAAAGCTAAGATGATAAACACAGTTAAATGTCCATTTATTGTAAATACATTCAATTAACATAAAATGTTGGTCATCAGTCTAGGCCAAACCTAAAATTATTGTGTGTATGTTTAATTTATTTTACCGTTTTAACGGAAAAATACATCATACATTCAATAATTTTAGGTTAGGCCTAGACTTAAAATTAGGCCTACTTTCTAGGCCTATAGTCTTTCCGCTCGTCCGTGATACCTAGGGGATTAAGCGACTTCTCGGAACTCACCTCCCCCTCCTGACCCGCTCGCCTAACATAAGGTAAGTCTACTTAAATCCTGTACCTGGTGACATGTGCATGTGCATCACTGATTGAAGAAATATAACAAACGTTGACTTATAATAAACACAAAAAAATATACAAATTATAAACAATAATGATTTTTTACAAATAAATAATGGTTTGCAAAGTGCTCTGTTTAGAGGTAACAAAATCTCGAGATACATACTCTTACATTGGCTTAAAAATTTTCAACATGTTTCCTACTAACTGTTGTGTTTTAAAGACACATGCCAAATAATTTATTGATTCTTAGTTATTGTTATTTAATTATTTGAATCATTTAACTAGTGACAATACAAACTGTATCATGTTATTACGTTGTACAGTAAACAAATAAACATTTCATTGTTATTGTATATACGAGGCTTGTCCAGAAAGTACGTACCGTTTTGAAAAAAAATATACAGACAATTTTTTTTTCAACAAAATTTATTTTTACAAGAAAGAGGATATCTTAAACTATTTTTCTACATAGTTTCCAAAATAGTTTAGACATTTGTCGTAGCGAGGAACCAACTTTTCTATATCCTCTTCATAGAAAGATTGCAAAGATTCATAGAAAGATTCTATACGCCGCCATGGACGAAAGCCATTGCCGAACACCATCTTCAGCGTCATCATCACTATCAAAGCGGCGCCCTCCGAAATCCCGCTTCAGGTGCAAAAACAAATGGAAATCAGAAGGTGCCAGATCAGGGCTGTACGGCGGATGGTCAAATTGCTCCCAACCAAATTCTTGAATAAGATTTTGAGTGGCACCAGCAGAATGGGGACGTGCGTTGTCATGGATCAACACAATGCCTTCACCAAGCATTCCACGTCTTTTGTTCTGAATCGCACGCCGAAGTTTTCTCAGTGTTTCACAATATCGTTCCGCATTGATTTGTTCCCCTCTGGGTAGAAAATCAACAAGCAGAATTCCCTTTCTGTCCCAGAACACAGTGCACATGATTTTGCTTGTCGAACTTTTGTTTCTTGGGGGATCGTGAGTGTCTCCACTCCATTGACTGTTGTTTGGACTCTGGAGTGACATGACAAACCCAAGTTTCATCACCTGTAACAATTTTGTTTAAGAATTCGTCTCCTTCATCACTGTAACGGGTGAGAAAAGCAATGCACTGCCAAGTCGCTTCTTTTTGTGTTCATCCGTAAACATTTTCGGAACCCAACAGGAACACAACTTGCGGTAATTCAAATGATTAACCACAATCTCATGTAAAAGAGATTTTGAAATTTGTGGGAATTCATCAGAAAGCATTCTTATGGTGAAACGTCTGTTTCCACAAATTTTCTCATTCACTTTTTCAACCAATTCATCGCTCACAACCGATGGCCGCCTGCTGCGAGCCTCGTCATGAACATTAGTTCGCCCATCACTGAATTGCCGGACCCATTTTCATACCATACCGTCACTGATAACTTTTTGTCCATAGACTTCTGTAAGTTGGCGATGAATTTCAGCAGGTTTCATGTTCCTTGCATTCAAAAATCGTATTACAGAACGCCTTCACAGTCTGCGGGATCAGAAATTGTTTTAAACCATTTGAGTGCACACTAACTAATGTGAACACAATAAAATTTTGCCGTAATTGCGTCAGCTGTTCAACAATGAACCAAGGAGACTAGAGCGCATGCGCGGAACATTGTCGCTAGCGCTGTGCCGGCGGTTGAACGAAACGGTATTTATTTTCTGGACAAGCCTCGTAGATGTGTATTTTTATGTGGTTATGCGCCCTCACCTAGCACCCTCACCCCTCTCCCACCCCTTTGTTTACATGTGGACATTGCCAATTTAAACCTCATTTGTATGTTTGATCGGGAGGTGTAAACATTTGTATTCTGTAGGAATATGGAGTTTTCGACCACCATAAGAGGCCAACCTAGTCTTTTATATAACGGTTTCCGGTATACGAAGAAAAATGAAAAGAAGTGCGGAGAAATTGTGTGGCGGTGGGTGTGTAAATCGTACGAGTGTAAATCACATTATAATATATAATTAAAATTTTAAAAAAACCTAAAAGGTTCGAACCTATAGTATGTAGTCACAGTATGTTTGCATTTTACTTAATCTGGCTGATAACAGTATGATTATATTTCGTTATTATCACTTTATATAATTAAAATTTATTAAAAAAAAAACCCTAAAAGGTTCTATAACCTGTATTTAGTCACAGTATGTTTACTTTTTACTTAACCTGACCGATAACAGTATGATTGTACTTTAAAAACGTATGTACAACTTTGTAGTTGAGTTGGCTAAACTGTTTGTTTCTACAAAAAGAACAAGACAAATCCGGCAATGCTGGGAGAACGCTGAGAAAAATATGTCAGCTCTTTACAATGTTAATTCCCATAAGGAACATTTGATTTGAAAGTTTTTAATATTGTGTTGAAGATGGTTAAATATTGCTTTCCCGGCATCAGTGAAGTGTATAAATACTATATTTATAAAGAAAAAAGTTAAGGTTTGTGTATTTATAGTAGTTTTGATTGACACGCTAAAGTAAACAAATACCTTGCTGTTTTACGCACGGTAAAGAAGACCCTTAATAAAAAGAATTAAACGTTCCAATAGTTTTTGTAGACCTGTCAAGTAAACAATAGCATAGGTTTTTGACGAGATGGCAGGTAGAGAATTAACCCCCCCAACCTACGTTTGTGGAATCTGGACGAGATGGCACTTGGACGAGATGGCACGACACCCTTGAGACAGGTAAAATAAATTAAATATAAACACAATCATTTTAGGTTAGGCCTAGACTGATGAACGTACATTTATGTTTATTGAATGTATTTCAGCGTTTGACGATAATATCTGAACTACTCCGGACGGAACCTATCGTCTCTTAATTTAAATTGATGAACCAAAACACATGTTTCTTGAATGTATTTACATTCATTGCCATAGCAACCAATTTGGGAACGCTTTGTCATTACACGTATTTCATAATTATTTTTCATTGCCATAGCACAATTAATAAAATTTTTTTCGTTACGCATTACATTTTCTATTTGTTAACTCCTACTACAACCCACTGTACTGTAAATATTGATGTACTGTAAATATTCTCTTGTATTCCACAGATTTGAGATTTTCCATTAGTTTTGATGTTGTAGAATGGTTTAGTTTCTTTTTATTGTTTTGTCTACTATTGTAACCACTAGCTGGAGCAGAGTATTTATTCAAAAATACTCATTATTGTAATCCTTGGGTTTAAGGGGTATAGTTAAAAGTCTGAGTACTAGGCTATTGTAGGCTGCCATTTTATTAGCTATGGGGGGATAAGATGTGTTGATCTGTTAGTTTCCGATACATAGTATATTTAAGTTTTTTTCTTCAAAATTAAGGCCAAAAAGATTAAAATCCCATCCTGATTCTGTCTGCAAAATAAAATGTAATTCACTGTTTCCAGTAGTCCTGTAAAAAAAGGACATCAGCAGGAACTCTAGTCTGACAAGGTAAGTAAAGTAGCCTTTTAGTAAATAAAACAGTTTTGGAGGCATCACCCCAAGAATGAATAAACATAATTACATTTTCCTTGTATTAAATACAGGTCTGAAGTTTAAAGTAAGAAATAAAGCACAAGTGCTGCATTAATGTTTTATACAAAGTTAAGTTTAATCCCGAGGCTATTTCAAAGAGTTGTGTTAGAAAATGAAGGCATATATTCCAATCAATATGTTATTGAAGGAAGCAATGTATTTTTTTAAATCACAACAATCTCAAAGATCTGTATTGTTCTTTGTTGTAATGGACTAAATGTTGTGACACATGCAATCCATGTGATGGAGAAGTAAATTCCTATAATGTAGAAACAAAGAATGAAGGGTCTAGTAACATAAGAGCCGCAAGATCTAGTAATCAAAATTTAATGAATTGTATATATATATATATAAATATATAAATAAATCAAAGACACAAAACAAGTAAATTTTAATATTTTAAATATGTAAAGATAAAAAATGCAGACTATAATATATAAAACTAAAAGCAGATTTAAATTTTAATAAATAAGAAAATAAATTGGTAAACAAAACAGTGTTATATACTTGTGTAAAAAATTGAACATTGATAAAATGGAACAGTGCATATTAAAATAGAGTTTTAGAACAGTATATATTAAGGTCACAAAACGAACAGTTGTAATATATTTCAAAATAATTACCAAAAGAACTATATCACATAAAAAAGAAATAATAACACAAACGTCTGTAGTGATATAGAAAACAGACTTAATATAGATGGCAGCGCTGTTGAGCGACAACGAAGAATCTCTGGAGAGGCAGTGTACAGCTCCAATTTGCTTGCAAGATGGCGTAAAGGTTGTATAGTTAGCGTTGTGTAGTTTGTGAGTTCATTTGCAAATGATGGATTATTTGTAAGGAAGAGTGACAAATTATGTTCCAATGTGAACATTAACTAACGTATTGGACATATACGCTTAGTCGTCGAAATTCATCAAGTATTTTAGGAGGATTCGTTATATAACGACATGTGGCCATGTGCTGTGAATTGCGCCTCAGAGAACTTCTTGTGAAACGCAAATATCAATAAAAATAATTAAAAACCTAGGTACATATTGAACTTTTTGAACAGTTTTTTATAAATATTACTAATAATAAAATATAATAACTTTCCAGTCTGCTTTTAAATTTAATATTTTTTTTTTAATTCTAAGTTGAATTGCGTCTCATTTAAAAAAAATAAAATCTTAAGTTGTATGTTGTAGATCATAAAGTTATGTTTTGTATTTTATGTATTTTGAATTAATTTTCCTCTTGTAAAGATATTTTGATTATGAGTGAGTAAAAGAGTTTAGTTATTCATCACAATGTCTTGAATTTCATTGGTTCCCACAATTGTCCATCTAGTGAGTACTTAAGCAGCTGAGAAACACACCACGGTGAATCAAATTAGAATAAAAGTTTGTGTAAAATACGATATGCATAATTATTAGATATGACGCATATGAGATTATTTTGCTGGAAAGGACGCTTGCCACGTATGGTGCAATCTTTGACAATAAACTTTGCACTATGACGTAGGTTGGCGGAATTAAGCAATATAGTCACAGAAGACGTCATTTTGCATAGATAAAATTATATGTGAAGGATGACAGATGTTTCAAAGGTAAACAAAGTAAGTTTTTTGAGGTTAAGTGTTAGTTTTTTGATTTTAAAGTAAAGTATATTGAACAAAGAGTGTTTTTTATTGAAATTAAATTATTCAGTGAGAGAAGCAAAGGAGGATTCACATATAATCTTTTTATTAATTTGAACAATTTTTTTAATTTTTATTTGAAGTTTTTCTCAACCAATTTTTTTTAAACAAGTTTAATTACAATTATTATTTTTTTTTATAACGCTTAACGTTAAAATGTGTAAACTAAAATGTATAACTATATATTGTAATCAATTTATGTAGTGTTTATTTAAAACTGAGAGAAAAAGTAATTAATTGTCATCAGAACCTCTGTAGAAATTAATATTTACAAAATACAATGTAACTTAAACTAATTATTACATTTTAACTTTCCCTGTCACTAGTCACTTCAGAGTTAGACCACTGAAGGTAGTAACAGTGTTTATGTAATGCATACTATAACATTTATACTACAAACTTAAGGAATTAAAACACCAACTCACATGGTGCTAATTGTTGTAATAGTTTTGTAAAGCACATCAACATTAAACAATACTACATAAATACATCATGTTAGTTAGACAGCAGAAGGTTTTTACATCGAAATATTCAAACTGAAGATGATTAAAGGTGCTCCATGACTTTTCAAAGTTTCCCCTGATTTAACAACATTTCCCTGCCCATCATGTGTTGAATATAATCCACAGCTATTACCCAGTTAATATTACTTTTACATTGATTTTAACTAAATCTTAAAATTAAACCTAAATTTGCCAGATTTTACTCTGGTTGTCTACTGGTTCACCTTTGTCCCACATTGAAGTAAACACTTCTCAACTTAACCAGTTATTGCAGCTTTAGTCACTTTGGACATCATCTCTGCAAAGGTCTCCAATATGATTTATTTATTCAGGCACGTACAAGTATTACTGAATTCCCCAAACAGTTTCACTGAAAGAAATAATTGTATAAATTATTATTTTTAGAAACAAAAACCTTACTTGCAAACTTATAGTAGTTTGGCTCTAAATATTAATAAAAATAACTTCCTAACCTCAATATAACTGATGAAGCCTCTAAAATTTTAAACGATCATAGTGAAAAATTTTCTGGGCATGAAAATCACCAAGAGGAAAATTTTAGGCAGTTATTTTATTTTCATACTTAGACAAAAATTTAATAAGAATGTTTGTGTTAAAGTGTAAAATAAATACAATTAATTTATATACAAAAATAATCTCAGCGATTGGGGGAACATGAACACACTTTAGGAAATTTTGAATTAAATTTGAATACATGAAAAGTTTGCAGGAGTTTTGTGAACAAGAATACGATTACTTTATGAAATGTTGGAAATAAATAACAATTTTCAATACGGTAGTTACAGAATCTCAAACACAGTTATTTTGAATTTAAAAACACTTGCAAAGCCTTGTAGGGTATTTCCAAAAATAAAAAATACTATGTCATTCAAAAATACTTACGTATTAAAAATATATAATGAACAACATTCTACTAGAAAAAAGATATCATCTGTTTCACCGTTGCCACCAGCTGACAATAAATAAGACATAACAAATATTTGGGATTGTATTTCTTAGTCTGATGTAGTTAGTAGACGCATATACAATGTGAACTATCAGTTGCCAAGTCTAACAACAATAAAGGTAAAAGCTTAAGTAATTTACTTGACTGTTTTCACTGCCGAGGGCGTTGTCCCCGCCATTTGTTGTGGAAGCTATGGTGTGTTCCACACCTTCGTTCTTTTCAGAGTAGCTACACTCTCCCTATCAAAAGAAAACAAAGATGCTTGTATCAGTAAATAATAATTACATTTAGTATATAAATAAATGTAGGCTTGACAACTTCCAACAGGAGACAGTAGCAGGTTGGTATGGTGGGTTGTTTACAGTAGTATTCTCTCCACTCCATTGTTACAACTCCACTTCTTTACCTTAAATCACTTCCTCTACTTATACCACCGTGGATAAGAATAGAGAACTGTTTGCCTTGAACAAGATTATATTTATTAAAATTATTCTGCATTAACCCTTTAGTGCCAGAACCAAAATTCAACAAATGACTCAAAAATGCCAGCGATTTCTGCATTGGTACTGCTGAAAAATGCCAGACCTTTTTAAGCCATTTGGTACCGTTTACAAACAGGTATATAAAAATCCAAATTTTTCACATAATTTTATATTTAAAAAAAATATTGATTAGAACTAACTTTTCCTACAATTATATTTTATGCAATTGCCTTTTAGTTAATTGTAAAATACTTAAAAATATAAATATAATTCTACTTACCAATATTTTCCAAAATTTTTCATGATAAATCACATTGAAACAAAATTCTTTGCTCATAACAATTGATATTATAAGAAAAAATATTTACATACATACTAAATTTTGGGATTTTCTACTAAAAGTACACAAGGAAACAAAAATTGTTTAAACTTCTGTGCATGGAATAGTCCCTACTAACCAGCTAACCAGCTGACGCGCTAATGTTCAGCCAATTAGTTTTTTTTTTTTTTTTTTTTTTTTTTTTTGGTGTTTAACGTCCTACTGTTTTGCACTTAAGGCTAATGAAGACGGGACCTACAGTTTTACGTGGAATCCGAACCACAGCCAACGATGTCTTAAGAAACCATTTAGAAAATTATTCGGGGTCAATGGGAATTGAACCCGGAACCTTTCCATTGATGGTTGCCATGACGATTGATAAAGCAATGACGCTTTAACAACCATGGCCACCGTGGCTTCAGCCAATTAGTAATATTGAATACTATATATAAAACTATATTTTTATGTAATCTAAGTTTCTTTAAGAATATTTTGGTCTAATATTATTTAAATTTGACAGAAAATGAAAGTGTAGTAATTTTTTTTTGAGACATCCGTATACAGACGTTGGCATTTTTCAACGGTACCGACACCGTCCTTATATACGGACGTTGGCATTTTTCAACACTATTTTCGCAGTCCGTACTTACGGACTTTGGCACTAAAAGGGTTAAATGTTTGTCAAAATCCAAATATATTTATTCCAATCGGTCAAATAGATCACCTCAACATTTACAGAGGTTAAGTCTCGAGATATTTATTATATTCACCCTAGGCCTGGCACGGTTAAAGCTAAAATTGGAAAGCTGGTTTTTAGTATTTTGAAAGCATTTTTTTTTAAATTCGAAAAAATAGTAATTCTATCCCAATCCAAAGGTGTTCTGTAATTTTTTTGTAGAGAAAGGTGCAAAGAATTCATATATGAAATTAAACAATTTATTTATGTAAAATTTTAAAGTTATTAGCTCAAGAAACAAAAAATGTTCAGTTACGAAAGGTAAAAGTTCAACTTAAGGCCTACATAACAAGTAGTAAACATTTTTTTATAATTTTTTCGTTGTAAGCTTAAAAAGGTTTTGTAATTTAGTTCTAAATAGAACTGTATAAAAACATTTATCAATTTCTAATTTATTATTTTGAAAACACCAGTTTTTATGTTCCAAATACAAGACTGATAACAAAACTAGGCCTAGTTTGAAACGTAATTTACTAATATATGGTTTGCCCAAAAATGAAATATTATTATAACAAAGTGTAGAGAATAAATCAAAGAAAAGAACTGTATACTTGTCTTTTCTTAGTTAACAAAAGTATTTGAGTTATCTTTATTTGAATAACAAAATGACATCAATCTAATAAAACTTCGCCGGCGATATACTACGGGCAGGAAGGGACATTTGAATACTGTGGGAGAGAGAGGCGCCGGATGGTCTCACCAGACTGCCCTAATTATGTACTTTAAACTGCTGCCTAGACAAACAAATAACTGGTTATATCTAGTTTACTTCCCACAGTTAGAAAGATCAAACTGTTCTCTACAAAATGGTATAAAGAAATCTATGAAAACATATGTAATTGTAGGCGTTATCTCGGTTGACAAATGTGCTTGTTTCATTGATTGAAAACTGTCCAATCTCAAGGGTTTACAGAAATCTTCGTCATAAATCGTGTAAAATAGTGACATCTGATTGGAAGGCACTATTAGAAAGATAAAATCTTGACGAATCCAATGGTATCTTTATAATAGCCATAGAAATATTTGTGTAGATAGTCTTAGACGTCGAAGAAGTGGGAAATAACAGTACAATTGTATGCAAATTCACGCGTGGATACAGCTATAACCCGATCTGCATATTTTAAAACGATTATGTATGTAAATATACGTTTTACAAAAAAGTTTTGGTGCCGGTTTTATTACGATTGGATGATTTTGAGTATATTAATTAATCGAATATGCAAATTTATGCATTTGTTCGAAATGGTTGCATCTTGTGCCCGAGGAACGTCAATTAGTGCAGTCTGCCACGGGGAGGGTTAAAGCTGTTGTTTTAATAACTGCTGCTAGGTCAGTACTAGGAGAAGATCACCAAGACTGCAAAAAAAATTTCATAACAAAGAGTCTTACATCAAATTTACTTTTAACATACTGGATCATCAAAACAAGTAACACAAATGCAACATAACAAGTCACAAAACTGCTGTAATATAAACTAAGGAGATAGCACTAATTGAAAAAAATAATTGTATTCACTTTACATAGCTATTTGTAAACAAAATGAATTTTTTTTTGAGTCAAAATAAAATTTTAGTTTCCTTAAAAAAAGCCTTTTTAATTAATATTGTTTATTCCAACCGGGAACTGATTTAATAGACTTACACCTAAATAAGTAACATGAATGCTTAAAGAACTTATTATAGCTACTTAGTAAATATTCTGTTTTGCCTTAATATCTTCACTTTATACCTGTAATTTATCCATAAACAACATGTAAACAATTAGAAATAAATTATATATGTATTATTTAACTTACTCCTTGTGGCAATAATAATGCCTTCAGATTTTTAAATTCATCTTGTAGTTTAGCAAGTTCTTTTTTAAAAGTTTCATTATCTTCTGCTACATGATGTATTTCTATCTTTCCCTGGCCTTGCTCTTGTTTATTTTCTTGGGCTAGCTGTAAATATTTCTCTGGTTGACTAATAATGGCAGCTTGATTATGTTGTCCAATAAAATCCTGCTGCAAATCAGATTAATACATTTAAAATTTATCAAGATTTACAAAAAACTTTATGCTTGAAAAGGCTTTACTTTAAACGTTTTTTTTGCGTGCTTGCAAACGTTTTTATCTAACTTCATTATAAGAAACATTAAATTATTTTAGATACTGTACGACCATAACATGAGTCTAGCCAAATACAGTGAAGCCCCGATTATCTGCTACTGCAGTGAAAACAACGGAAGAATACGACGACTGAATAATATTATTAGCGTCAATTTTTAAAAACGCCGGCATTAAAACGCAATGTTATTTATATACAACAGCGTATTTCCGCGAAAAAACCAATGCCCGAAAACCATTTGTGCCAATTTTATCAACTACCATTGTTCAA
>JAGFPH010000143.1:361115-406168 GCA_018207615.1 Philaenus spumarius
AATTTTATCAACTACCATTGTTCAAATACTATTTAAAATACAATGACGAATGGCCGCAAAGAATACGACCCCTAATATTATTTGCGTTAATTTTATAAAACGCCGGCATTAGAACGCAATGTAATATACAACAGCGTATTTCGGCAAAAAAAATCGATGCCCAAATACAAATTGTGCCATTTTATCAACTACCATTGTTTAAATACTATTTAAAATACAAACAAATGTCCGCAAAGAATACGACCCCCCTAATATTATTTGCGTTAATTTTATAAAACGCCGGCATTAAAACGCAATGTAATATACAACAGCGTATTTCGGCAAAAAAATCGATGCCCAAATACAAATTGTGCCATTTTATCAACTACCATTGTTCACATACTATTTAAAATACAATGACGAATGTCCGCAAAGAATACGACCCCCTAATATTATTTGCGTTAATTTTATAAATCGCCGGCATTAGAACGCAATGTAATATACAACAGCGTATTTCGATAAAAAAAATCGATGCCCAAATACAAATTGTGCCATTTTATCAACTACCATTGTTCAAATACTATTTAAAATACAATGACGAATGTCCGCAAAGAATACGATGCCTGAATATTATTAGCGCTAATTTTATAAAACGCAGTGTAATATAGGGTACAACAGCGTTTGTCCGCGAAAAAAAATCGATGCTCGAATACAATTTATGAAAATTTTATGAACTATTATTTAAAATACAATGATGAATCTCCGCAAAGAATTCGACTCCCGAATATTAGTAGCGCTAATTTTATAAAACGCAATGTAATATAGGGTACAACAGCGTATGTTCGCGAAAAAAAACAATTCTCGAATACAATTTATGAAAATTTTATGAACTACTATTGTTGAAATATTATTTAAAATACAATGATGAATGTCCGCAAAGAATGCGACTTCCGAATATTATAGCGCTAATTTTATAAAACGACGTAATTAAAACTCAATTTAATATAAAACAGCGTGTCAGCGAAAAAACCTATACTCACGAGAACAATAATTTTTTCTTGTTTCTATAAAATACCAGAGTTAAAACTTAATTTAATATACAACCGCTAAGGTCTGCCGAAAAGGTTATATACATAACACTTGTAAAATTCGGAAAAGCAGAAATTAAATGTCGTTATTTGCAGGAACGAGTAACAAGTAAAACAAAGGCAATTGTCGGGACTCCCACGGAAAACATAAATCACGAGCAACGTAAATCCCGAAAATGTCCAAAATGTTTTACCCGAACTAAAATAAATATAATTACAGTATTATACTTTAGTTACCGCTCTATACAATTTGTAACTTTTCGTCACAGTAGGCACCCTAATTCTATAAATAGACACGTAAGAAAGGAATCCATAAGTGGTTGACTTTGAGCCTACTTTACCTTTATCTGTACAAATAACTAAGCGCATGAATAGTTGAATTCAAATCAAACAAGAAGTGTTTAATTAACAATGATATAAACTAAACTGAACATCTCTCGATATCGAGTTTCGGCTATTGACTCTCGATATCGATAAAGAAAAAAAAAGTATGGGTGGTATCGTAAATCAACCGATCACTACAATGGGAGTTATTATAGATGGATTTAAAGTTAAAGACGGCGACCTATTTTGAGTACTTGTGCGAGAGAGAATGAGATAGTAGCGAGGGAGGGCACACTACTTCCTTCCCCCTCGCACTACCACTTTGTCTTGTCACTTTCCCGTAATGTGGCAAACTAAACCGGGCACCTTACTGCATAGTTTTTTCTCACCGGCTGGCATTTTTTTCTTGACTAATATTTGCTTATTACCAGCCATGTTCCTTACAATGTCCACTCGCGTTATTATTAATTATTGAACGATAATACAATGATTAAGTTAATTATATACAATTACAATAAAAGAATGTTAACGGGAATATTAAAAGAATATTGTAACTACAGGCATATAAATCATATTTTATTACAGAAATTAATGTTAATATAATGTTGATCCATTGTTACTTTGTGTAATTAGAAAACAACTCTTTTCACAAAGCCGAGTACTAGAACTGTAGTCTGTTAGAAGATAGTCTTAAATTCACTCGGCCCCACCCCTTCTCTCTTTCCTCCATGCTCTTCAAGGTTTGTCGTCATGAGTCATCTCGGTCTTTCACGAAGCTGCTAGCAAGTTGCAACAGTTTTTCAATTTCAAATACTGTAGTTCCAAAACACATTAACGTGACTCAAAACTTCTTTTATTTTCTTGTGATAATTTCATTCTATGGTAATTTTAAAATGTTTAGATTTTTAAAGGTTTGACAACGAAATTCACGTCTTTTTATTCACGGTTTTTTCACGGTACACGAAATTCACGGTTGAGTGGGCACCCGGACAGTACAATATGCATACTGTTTATTATTTCTTTCTTAAAGTGTTTAACACGGACATAAAAAAATGTGAACTGTTCGAAGGGTTCGTTCGTGTGAACGAATGAACAAATTCACCGTAATGTCATACCTAAAAATATAGTAATTTAACTACTTTGAATTATTTAATCATTGCGCATGCGCCCCCAACCACCAACCCGTTGGCATGGTAACGGCCGTCTCGACTTCCAAGAATAATGTACAATAGCCCATATACCTGCTCTGCTTAGCTTCATTTTCATACGCCAAATTGGATTGCTATTAGTTTCGGTTGTGTTGAGAATATTTCAATGTACCTAAAAATTGTTTTAAACAATTTTATGCATTTCCCGACTTTAAAAAAAATTATATGTTAATTCCCGACTTTTCCCGACTGTTTTTCATTTCTATGTTAATTCCCGATTTTCCCGACTGCTAGACACCCTGTCTAAGGAGATCCCATTTTTCTTAAACATTAGGTAAAGTTCGACATTACTGGAAAATCTAATTAAAGTTGCAAAATTTCTATCAGACCTTGCATTTCAAACACCCCACCTTAACCCTTTCCCCGGTATTCCGTAGTAACTCATAGTAGAACTTTAAAAGCGTATAACTTCACCATCTGTTGGAATATTTTAAAACTAACTTCAGAAACGTGTTCAGAGAACATTTTACAGTACAGTTGTATATCATTTGTTATTTCTTCCAGCCGTTTAGGGTTTTAGATCTGTGTTTATAATAATCTGTAGCACAACTTTTGTAAACCAAGAGTCAAGTAAAACATGGCTAGACTGAATTTAAAATACAGGGTTAATTTTTGATTTATTAAATGTAGTTTTATAGTAATTGGACACAAATAAAACAGACAGTTTATGGCCTAACAAATATAAAGTGTCTCCTAACATTTTTGTAAAAGTTATAACTGTGAGTGAACTTATTTTTCAATTTGTTTTTTATTTGGACTTTAAAAAAAACATTTATTGCTGCATTAGGTAAATAAATATACAAAGTTTGTATATACCAATATAATATTAAGATATGGTAAAAATTCCATGTATATTGAATAAGTAGTTAATTAGTTATCGTAGTTTGAACATTAACTGAATATAAGTGACAAATTTGGCCATTTAAGAGGTCTGGTATGAGGCACTTGGTGTCAATCATGAATACCGGGGAAGGGTTAACAAATTGAATGTGAAGCTATAAGGAAAGCACCAGATTATTGCCAATTTATACTGCCACATAAGAGGATTTAAAAATAAAAGTAAGATTTTCAAGTCTTCACTAGAAAAACATGATTTTTCATTTTTTATAAGCTGTAAAGAACACTTTGTGTTGGAGTAACTCTGGGTGACAACCATAATGTGAGTCTAGTTGTGTGTCAAGTTTTGGCAGCCAAATACATACAACCTTTAAAAGATACAACCACAAAGTTAGCTAACAATGGAGACTGTATTTAAACAGAAAAAACACAAAGCCCTTTCTTTACTTTATGCACTTAGTCGAATAGAGTTTATACTTTAAATAATATGCATACATAAAACTCACTTGGACTTGTAGCTTCAGTGTTCTCAGCTTCTCTTGTAACCCAACATCTTGCTGCAGTTGAAGTACACAATCTTCTTCTATTTTATGAAGTTGATCCTGTATCTTCAAACGATCTTTGTTTAGACTCTCCTGAAGTTCATTGAAATCCTTCTCTAATATGTCCAGTGCTGATTGTAAACCTCCCTCTTCAGGTTTTATTAGATATTCCTAATCAAATTAATTGTTTTAATAAACAAAACTACACTTAAATTTGAATTGTAGTAAAATAATATTGTTAATCAGATAGTTTTCATACTACCATGTTTGAAACAGAGATTTAACACAAAAAGTACAAAGTGGATTCCAGAAAGTATTTATAGTTTTAACTTCACACAAACGTCAAAACTCCTTATATTTTGTAAAGGTGTTGTTAAATCAAAAGGGTTGCATTAGAATTGTAGTGTAAGCCAAACCATTATATTAATAGCTACAACAGAATATATTATATCTTTTATCACAGAATGAACGAAACCAATATTAGCAAAATTAGAAGTAGGTACAATGTAATACAAGTATTATGTTTCAAGTAGGTACAGTAAAATAAAGATTAAATTACAAATGAAAACACATAGACCAAGACCAGGAGTTGAACCCAGGAGCTTTATGTTTCTGTCGTAATGCTCTGCCAACAGAGCTACCCTGATCGCTCCAGATATTGATCGATGTTGGCAGAGCATTACGACGGAAATGTAAAGGTCCCGGGTTCAACTCCCGGTCTTGGTCTATGTTTTTACACTTATAATTTAATTAAATATCCCTTACTGAGGAAGTGTGTGAGTGGAAAAAAAAGAAATAAAATAAAATATTAAAATAAAGATTCATACTATGAAAGAATATTTACTTACAATAGTTTCCCAAATAATCTGGATTTATTCTTTTCCCAATCAATCAGTCCCAACAAAAACCTTATATATAATATGTATTTAATTAAATCATAGTTAATTTGTGTATGTAAAAATGTTTTCTGGAGTTGCAGGTAACTCAAACCCAATCATGTCTATTTCAAGAAATATCAGAACCAGTGTAAATATTTAAAGTAGAAACCATAATGTATCAGTTACCCGTCTTTAACTGACAAGATGGTTAGGGGAGGTATATTTCTGGAAGGAAATTAAGTGCTTTGTCATTAAATCAAAATGAAATAGTAAATTAGAATATTTCTGTAATATTTTTTCTAAATAGAAGTGTCTCTGCTTATTAAGATTGTTAGCTGCTAGCTAGTGTATCTACAGGTGATCTGGATGGTGTAACTTTTGTTTACATATTCGGAATACTTAATACAAATTAATTTATATTGATTAAATTTATTTGTGTCAAGTTTGTAGGACAAAAAAACCATACATCGTGGTTTGAATATATGGTAACAGGAAGTATATTTATGCACGATTTTTAAGTAGATTTGGATTGTTTAATTTACTGTAATATAAATTGTTAAGTTGTACATCTGGCAACCCTGTAAAATCCATCAGGTTAAAATGTTAAGATGGCTCAATGTTATCCAACTTAAATATCCTATAGATTTTTTGTCAAAAACAGTTATTTGCCTGTTTATAACCAGTGGAATCTACAGTTTCATAATATAGATAGAAATAAAAAAATAAAAAAACAGGTGGTTTGCTTGCATTTTGTTATTTTGGTCACCAGCAAATGCATAAAAACCCATTGTTGAACAACAACATTACTATACCCAAATACTCAATTTAAATTAATTGTATTTTAATGTATTAATATACTATCACATACAAATAAATATGATATAGTAATTGATATGTTTTGGTTTTTAATCCTCTCAGATTGTTTTAAATTTCTAATCAAGTTTTTATTTTAGTCCTGTTTAGGTAAGGTATTTACTGTTTAAAAGCAAATTTACATTTCAACCTCAAGAACAATCTTCTTTTTTATGCATAATTCTTATAGGCTACAGAAGTGGAGAAGAAATTCACTTTCGCTTCTACATTTATTGTATAATTGGCTCACATGAGCATCAACAAATAGGAATTAGTTTGCACTCAAACATCCTGTTATTTATTGAAAGTAAAAAATAATGTAAAATAAACTCTTGCTTTAACAAAAATATCCCAAGTTCTAAGAATGCTGTTATAATCAAAAGTCAAACTTTACAATTTAATGCTTTAACCAAGGAAGTATCCTGTTCCCATGAATGTTGTAATAATCCTACAGGACTACATAGATATGGTTTGAGTTCCATTTCTGTACTAATAACTTCTCTGATTCAAGAAACCCTTCCATTATATCGCTCCACTATGGTGATCTCAAGATCCATTGGTTTTTCTCAGGTAACTTAACTAGGTTGAGAATCTACAATGTCTACTTTTATATCAGGAAGTAAATGGGCAAGCAAAGTCGGCTTTCTGTTATAATAATAAAACTAAACTTACTTTATTTGTCAATGCCTGTGTATACTTTAAGACCATGTATTTCATTGTTAAGTGTGTCTCCATAAATTCTTCCACACCCACCTTCAAACTGTCTTCACCATAGGCATCACACAAGCTCCACAGTTCTGTAAAGCATTGAACATACGATTAATTAATCTCATAACATTAACCAATTAGGAGGGACTTCTGAAACCTGAAAATGCCTAAAAGTTCTCTGAATTCATGAAACCTCAAAGTTGTTTATTATGATACAAAACAAAATAAAATGGGCACAATTTATGTAAAAACATAAAATAATTAAATTCTCAAATTAAATATGTTTCTTTGTATGAAAATCTTCAAAACAAGAGTAGGTATATACACAACGGCACATTACATTCAGGGAACTGATAGGTTGTTCCTCTATCAGGGATAGGATAGTATATACACAACGGCACATTACATTCAGGGCACTGATAAGTTGTTCCTCTATTAGGGATAGGATAGTATATACACACGGCAAATTACATTCAGGGCACTGATAGGTTGTTCCTCTATCAGGATAGGGTAGTATATACACAACGGCACATTACATTCAAGGCACTGATAGGTTGTGTCTACTTTTGCCCTTTTGCTGTTGTATTGTGGCACAGGTAGCATTGTATTTCAAACTTTCTTTTTTGCCCGAAGAGACTGAAGAATGTGGCACACCGTCAGACGCAAAGGATGTTTGTCAGTACTTGGTACTACTGGTATCAGGACAATAGCCTTTTCTTTTCTTGATGTGTGATGCATCTCGAATATCAGTCTCAAGAAGGCTTTTATAATTGAGGATCTATAAAATTATATGCTAAATACACACGTGGACATAAAAAACCAATCTAATTAATAAAATAAGGAATAAGAACAATGGTGACCACTTCAAGTTCATACAGCAAATGAATACAACTGCATATTTAACCGTGAAGTATTTTTTTACCGTGCATATTTTACTGTGGCGTGATAATTAACCATTTCCATTAGTTTAACCATTTCCCCCAGAAAATAGTGCATAAACACCTGTGTAGCCTTCCAGCCAGATGATTGGCTGTAAGACAATTTTGTACCAGTAGATAGTGAATCATTTGTTCCTGAACTGCAAAATGAGTCCTCTAATGCCTCCCCCTTCTCAATAAAGAATGTTACCTTCACCCATCCCTTTCCCTATTCCTCTCAGACATTCCATTGACCTTGTATTAAAACTATTTGGTGTAGAGTATCTTAAAAATGAATGAAAGTGGTGAGGCTAGCAAAACACTAAAAATGATATTCTAGAACGTCAGTACTATGTAAGCGCATTTCACCAAACTGTATATACTAGTTAAAGGGTTAATAACAACTACAGCTAATAACAGATAAATATCAAACACTATGTAAATACAACTTGTAGACACTTACCTAATAGATGATCTGGAGATACTGTAAGTTCCCCTGAGTACAGGAACCAAAAATATGCCATAAACACATCATAGTTGTAGGACTTCAGCACAAGTTCTCTGAAACACCACAATCAGATATTAGGATATAACATTACTTTTATTTTATTATTACTAGTCCTATCTAACTTTGCCCTGTTAAGAATTAGCATCTCTTCCCAAGCTTTGAAAGAAAATCATTTACACTTGTAAAAATTAGATGTAATATTATTTAAAAAAAATAAATATTTAAACTTCCATCTCATATTTTGTGATCATCGACATGGTGTTTCTAATAATTTCCTTTGAATACAATATTATAATATGCGTACCACATCAAGTCACAACTATATATTTTATTTATAAATTATATTTCTATTTTTTTATAGTTAAAAGTTGTATCTTAATTTGCTCAATTTTTGCAAACAAACAACAACTAAATTAATTAAGACTATCTCAGTCAGTTTAGATTGTTAATTTCCATTCCCCTAAACAATATTGAGCTGATGCTTACAAAGGTTATTTGGATATGTGGTTATTCACAGCCTTAATTTAATCCCCCCTTGCAACTATTTGTGTTTGTTACTATTTTCGTCATACATTTTTATAGTAGGCTAATATAATGTTTGAGCAGATGGTATTTGAGGTATAACAGTCCAAATTCCATTAAGATACAAATTCAAATAACCTAAATTCAAATAACCTACCAATCATAAAGCAAAGACTTGACCTACATTCATTACTAGGCCAATCAGCAAAGCAGAATGTGATTTTCTTTCTACAACATTTAATGGTAAGACAAAAAACTTTCTGAAAGTGCGTGCGTTATAAATTAATCCTAGAGGTTTATAGGTGAATAAGTAAGCAATTCACACATGATCAATTCTTTGTGTTTATTGAACTAAATAATTACCTTATTTTAATTTCTATAAAATTATAGATATGCCTTAAAACTTCTTTAATCCTTAATTTTACTTTATATTATTAATAGATGTAAGTATAGTTGTACACAAAATAGTGCTATGCAACAAAGAATTAGACTTTTCAATGCCTTGCCCTGCCAAATCCGTGAGGAACCTTTAGCCAAATTTAAAAAACTTCTAAAACATTTTCTAATGAAAGAATGCTTGTACAAGGTGGATGATTTCTTTGTGTGTGTATATAGACTAGGTTAAGTACTGTGTAAAATTTTGACGTTGCCATGCATATTGTATGCTGTTAAGGAAATAGATATTTTGGGTTTTTGCATTTGTTTGATCTGTGTATAAGGTTAACTCGATTGAGGAATTTCTTGATTTAAGACCAAATTCTAATTTTAAAATTGTGTAATTTTTCTACTGAGATATGTGAATTTGTTGTAGATCATATTTATGTAATTTCTATTTTGTACAGCTTTTATGTAATTTCCTTGATGACTAATTGTATTGGCAGTTTGTCTTGACATACTTTATCTTGTATGGTTATTGAATGTACACCTCTTGTTAGTATTAGTATCTATTAGTATTTTTGCAGGACGTTAAACCAAAAAAAAAAAAAAAAAAAAAAAAAAATGATGACTGGTCTAATGCAATGTAAAATTGTCAAAAAATACTAATAAAATTATTATTATTTTCTTATATTTTGAAACATGGCAAGGATTAATTCAAATCTTCTTGGATTCTCCTTACATCTTTGGATGTTACTGCTTAATGGGGTGAGTATTAAAAGATATATAGTAGTTATATTCAGTATTAGAGTTAGTATGTTTAGTGTAAAGATATTACTTTGCGTAAGACAGATGGAGGTAAACAAGGAAGCATAATAAGGAAGGATGAGCTTGGCGGAAGTGTTTTTGTGTTGCACGTAGGAACGGTGTAGTTTGTCAACACGGAAGTTAGATGGGTTATATAAGCATAACCCTAATCTAGATTCGAGGCCAGTCTGTTAAAGTGTGGGGCCGGGAGCTAGGCCAGTGAGCTAAGGACGTTGGGCCGAGGTTTGGCCAAGTATTGTGATTGAGAAGCTAAGGGTTGGAAGCTGGACAGCAAGAGACAAGTCATCACTATGAGAAGTCTACGCGAGATTGAAGGACAAAACCGGTTCTGCAGTAAAATGAGATGTGAGTGAGTAGACAGAATACTTAGTCTATCGATATCACATTGAGTTTAGGGTCAAAAGTTTAACGGGAAAATTTAATTAAAGTAAGTTCAGTAGCTTTGTTTATCGAGTTCTTGTTTCAGTCTGTCATACGAAAGTAGTATCTAGTAAAGGAAATGTATGTAGATCATAAGTAAAGGCTAATGTATCAAACCATATATATATTTGTGTTATTGTATTGTATGAGTAAAAATATAGAAATAAGTATTGCCACTGAACCACTGGAATGCATTGTTATTGATCTGTCCCTTTGTTACTAACATATTAACTTAGAGTTAGAACCCGGGTAATAAGGGTACTAGTAGTACACCAACCCCTAATAGTACATTAACCCTTTGAGTGCCATGCCGACGTCGGTTGAAAATGTGCGAGAAGTGCCATGCCGACGATATATCGTCGTTTGAATACTTTGCAAGAAATGCCAGCCGACGATATATCGTCGGCGTGGTTTTCTCATTATAAAACACATTATATACCTTCAATAGGCATTATATTAATGTTAATGCATACTAGATAGTATATCCAATAAGTCTATAACAGATTTCAAGAGTTTAGACATTGTGAGATTATATGTTATGACATTTAATTTAGAGTTTGTAAACTACAAGAAACGACGGAATCAGGTGGCCTACTGCGAAGTTGTTAACTAGTCTTGCAAGTTGTTATTGTCCAATGTGAGTTACGTTATTGTGTTTTTTTAGTTAATTACTGTCTTAAATAATTGTTTCTAGTGTTTTTATTTGAAATTGTGTAGAGTGTTATAGTTTTAAGTGTATATAACAATATAAAATCTTTGTGAAAATGAATAGAGAAGACATTGGTTCAAGTGAAATTGACAGACAGCTTGAAGTTGATCTATCTGACGATAATGTTTCACTTGCTTCCGAATTATCAAATTTATTTAGTGATAGTGATCCATCTTATTATCCAGAAAATGAATCCATCAATCGTAATAGGCCTTTTTTTACACAGCGAGACCTAGACCCTGCTTACATAGCCTCATTGCATAACCTACCATCTACTTCAACTAGGCCTAACCCCTCACCTAGGCCTATAAATAAAAATGTTCTTAGTGATAGCTCTTCAGATACAGATAGTGAATGTGGTGAACAAATTAATAATGAAATATGGAAAAGTTTAAATGAATTAGACTGTGAAAATTTTATTCATGATTTTACTTTTATAGAAACACCAAGCCCCAAACACTGTCCTCCGGTTACAGCTAAACCAATAGATTATTTTAGTAAAAACAAAAATTGTGTATGTATATAAACTTGTATGGTGCATTTTCTAGTGTTTAGTTAAATAGTGTATTTTTATAAACTAAAAACTGAGTTAAACGTTTGAAATACAGATCCTGTGGTAAGTCAACTTTTTTTTAGATTATAAGTTAAATGTCATGTAATTTACAATTTTTAGTTTCTATGAAAAATATTTTTATTTTTTTACATTTTCTATGAAATGATATGATTTTTTTTTAAGATTAGTTGGTATAAAAGAATCATAACATAACATAGTATAACCCTTGAAAAATATTGTACACAGATATCAAATCCTTAATACACAAAAACAGGCATTTGAACAACAAACTCTCTCCACCTGTGTATGTGCATGAGAAAAATATAGAAGAAGAAAATTAAATAAATAAGCTGACCCTACTGTCGAAATTAAAATGTATATCAGTTTATTAAGTAAGAATTAATGCCTGATAAAAAGAACTTCCTGGAAGGTCATATTGTAAAAAAAATACAGTCTTCTATGCTGTTCCATTTCCTATTTATAGTTAAAGTGATAATGTCTCTTATTTATTATGACACCCCCTAATCTCTTTCTAAAATTGAACTTATTTTGATAATTTTATTTTAATATCTCCCAAGAAGTTTTAACCAACAGTGGCTAAAAATTAGTAGTATGTGAGAGAATGAAAAAAAAAAAAATTGTCATGTTATGACAAAAACAATATTTTTTAAAACCTATTATTAATTTACCTTTTTATAGGGATGGGTCGGTTCCCGATACCGGTTCTCGGTTCCGCCGGTTCTTCGCGGAATCGGAACCGAGAACTGATGAGCTAAAAAGTCGGTTCTAGAACCGGACCCGATTGATGTCAAATATTGACGTGAATTCGGCAATTGAAACGACCCCTTTATAGTGGTACAAAACAAAAGAGAAAAAAAAGAATATTCACACATTTTCGGTTATTATAAAACTAAACTCTTCGCGTTAGTTTATCTGAACGCGACATACGTTGCAATTTAGCTCCATCGTGTGGCGATGGTGGACGTGAATGCCGGTTTGATGCACTCATTTCATCAGATAATGTAGCCTTTGTAAATTAATATTTATGCCTAAATTATTATTTTTTTACTGTCAGTGATTATAACAATCAATAATCCCTTTATTATTCATAAAAGTTAAAAAAAAATAATAAATGATTAAAATAATTACGCAAGAAAAAGTGTCAAATAAAATTATTCGGAATCCGATTAGGCATAATATTTTTTTATGATTGACTAGGATTGCGTTAACGCTCGGAATATTATATGTTTTGTTTCTGAACGTTCAATTCGGATGAGTTCAGAAATAAACGGAACTTCAATCATCGAAAATTTCATTCGACGGCGTCAGTTTAGTCCCGCCGAAGTCTGAACAACTTGTTAGAACAAAGTAATATCAAGTTAATAACGCTGTGTGTAAATACGTACAGTATTCAGTTTTAGTGCAGAGTTTTATTAATTTTGTTTTAGTTACCGCAGTTAGTTAATACAGAAGAGCGCCGAAACAAATTGGGACCGAGGGACTTCTGATAACCAATTTGTTCGGGTAATTAAAATCACTGTGAACTCACTAACGACTGACAGCAGCGGTCGGCTGACTCAACAGCGACCGCTGTTCCGTTGAGCGCACAAACTCCCTGAAGTTCACAACTCGGCTGATTATGCGAGTAAAAAACTTTAAATTCGGAATTATTACGTAGTACTGTAATGTACTTATTTATTTACAGTACATTTCTGCTTTCAGATAATCGATGCTCTACTGAATTAACATATTAATTTGATTAAGTTTAGTTAGTTGAGGATATGTGGAAACTTAACCGGAGTAGGCTAGTCTTTTCATCAATGGCATCGAAAGTGTGACTATATTTTATAATAGACGTTGAGAGTGACTTTTTGTCCGTAATTTAACTTAGCTGAATACTTTTATTGAAGTGAAAACTTCTATATATATATCCTTGTGTATAGTATATAAATAAAGAACAAGGACCGATGACAATGCAATATTAATTTTTTGGGTGTACTAAGTGAGCACTGATCATGGTCCCCAGAACACGACGTGATTTTCACCCCCTTCAAAACGTCGGATTGATTTGAAACTTTGCACACTTATCAAGGACCGATGACAATGCAATATTAATTTTGTTGGGTGTAGTAAGTGAGCACTGATCATGGTCCCCAAAACACGTTTTCAGGTGTCATTAAAAGCTTTATATACAGGGTGATTCATGACGATATACAAAAACTTCGGGAGCTCATTAATTTTGTTAGATGTAATAAGTGAGCACTGATCATGGTCCCCAGACTAAAAATAAGAATGTAAATAAAACGCTTTAAAAGCAAACCGAACTAAAAATTTGAAAATAATTGTAATTATTTTATTTATTTATTAACCAAGAAATAAAATGTTCATAAAATCCAGTAGTTAATCAATATTCATTTTACACGCTGTAAAATTCGCATAGAAGTTTTCACTTCTATTGTGTGGTCATATGCACACCCAATTTTTTTAATTATTTGTAAATAACATACTTAGGGTACCCTAATCATTTCAGTGTTCAAATTAAATCTTATATTTTACACTTAAATTCTTGTTAAATTCCTTGAATAATAAATAGAACCAAGAACCGATTTGACTCTAGAACCGGGAACCGAGAACCGATTTGACTCTAGAACCGGGAACCGAGAACCGAAAAAAAATGGAACCGACAAATCCCTACCTTTTTATTAATCAGACTTAATATGTGTAAAAAAAATAGAACCTTATGTGAAAAGTTATATAAAATCAAACTTTTACTTTAAATATTGAAAATTTAAAAGAAAATTCTCTAACAATATTCATCTTTATATATAAAAAAAATACTATTATGTTTTCTTTTATGTTTTTTTATTTACGAAATTATGAAATTTCATAAATCATTTATGATTCATAAGTCATTTCATAAATCATTACATGCAAACTGTTCCACTTTATAATATAGTTGGCTAAAAGTCAGCTTTTACAAATAAAAGTTACCTCTTGTTTCTACAAATCCACCGTTCTCCTAAAAACGTACGAAAGTAGTCACTCCGTATTCTTAATACATATTTGTGGACAAAGATTGGTTTATTGTCCACAAATACAGTGAGATCACTTGTTTCCTGAAACAAAAAGTTAAATAAAATAAACAGGGTGTTTCAAAGGCGATCAAAACACAAGTACAGACTTACTTTACAAGACAAACTATTTATAAGGAACAGATTTACACACAGACAATATATGTGATACAAAATCAATTAATATAGTATTTCTGTGGTTCAATATGAGATAAATGGGCTTACCATGGTCTTTGTTTACCATGGGCATTTCGCTTTTTATAACCTCGTCTATAACATGTCCACAGTTATTAAACAAAATAGTCAGCAGTTTTTAATTTGCATAATCTATTAGATTTTTATTATTTTTCAGCAGTTTTACTAAATAGAAAAGAAATATTGAAAGATGCAGAGTTACAGTGCTACTTAGATTTATTCTCAATGGCTGTTGGCAGCACTGGTTTGTCATAAGTAATAGAAAACACAACTTTGACTCGTAGACATATAGTTATTCAACCAGCTGTAAAATAAAAACTTAATAATAAAATAGTTATTGAAATGTCTATGGTAAGGCTAAAACAGTCCTATTCTATTTTACATTTAAATAAATATTTTTTGTTCATGTAACCATAAGGTTACAGTATTGTAAGTAACATTGAAATTTTTTGTGGACCCACCAAGTCTACTTTACGTATTTAACTTAACATGTCCTTATTTTTTTTTTTACTTGCCCTTTTTTAAGAAAAGCCCTCAGTAATATGGAAAAATATGGTATCCTATTATTCATACATAATAAAAATTAGAAAGATGTAAGTTATAAGAAAAATAATCATTCCTATATAATACAAGATTTTACTAAGGTCAAATATAAAGTTTAATTATAAACATGTATATGAGATCAGGTTTTCATTTAATATCAAATTTTGTTTCTAATGTAGTACTTGACCGGCAACTTGAACCAAACACAATAAACTATATTTAGTACAGTTCTACAAAAATTATTTGATCCTCGCCGACCATGGTTCTGCCAGTTAATAGTATTTTCGAGGCACCTTAACACAGGCAAAACAATGGTCTCCAAGAATCAAATAAATTTTGTAGAACAGTACTAAATATTGTGTTCTTTAAAATGAAGTTCTACCAAGTAGATTTGGTCGACAGTATAAATATAAAACATGTAAGGGAATAAATAATAATAAAATAACTTTGATAAAATTTCTAAGTTAAAAAAATATCTATACACAAAGAATTACACAACTGTGGTGCAATAAGTTATTGTGTACTAAGTATATCTTGTAAACAAGTAACATAACAGCCAACATCTTGTATGGTTATGGTTGGATCACTTAAATAAACTAATAACTTACCTCATCATTAAAACTGGCTTTCAGTTTATCACCAATAGAAGATGAGTCTTCAACTACTACAGTGTTGCTTGAAGGTGAGCTCTTCTTAGTCTCATATGTCCAAGAATATTGTGAGCCAGGAAGGCTGGCAAACACCTGATGCATTTCAATGCATTGCGTAGCTGTTGGTGTTTTTACTTTTGCTTTATTCTCTAAACAATCCATTCATTCAATTAATTATAACAGATATAATTTTACGCTGACAATAATGGACTTAACTGTAATTGCCATGTTTATCCAAACTTAAATAACTAGAAGGACATTTTAATTTAATTCTTTCACTGAAATAATGAGTACCGTATTTAAATTTATTTATGACAAAATATATCATTTCATCAAAAACTCTTCTTACATATAAATAACACAAGCCCAGTTATTTCTGTAAATAATTTGTTTAGGAAACTATTATTGTTATGAAATATAAAGAGTTTGATATCTTTATTTATATTTGATTTTAGCTGTTTCTTATCCTAATTTTATTTTATTCTTATATTGATGTCACTTTTAAAGAATAATGTGTTGGAAAAATTGTGAAATTTTACTCCTAGAGATTTTGTTATACTATGTTGACACTGTCTATTGCCATAAAAAAAATGTGCTTAGTGACAATACAAAATTTTGAATTTTTACACAAATCACAGATTCTATAAACAGTTCATTTAGGTAAAATTTGCTGTTAATATTGCAACAAAACATGAATGACAACTAACTTTCCTTATTGGTCAATGCTTTCACTTGTAGCTGTGTTCACACTGTCAAAACCTATCACTTGGGAATAAATGCTTACAGTTCATACAGAGTGGATTTTAGATTGTTATTAAATAAAACAAATAATTTTAAATACAAAGACAGTGCCCAAAGTCCTATCCACAAAACTAAAGGCTGATCTTAACTATCAGGATGCAGCTAACTGGGTTGATGTTCTAAACAACATCCATTAAAGATAATTCAAAGTAAACGGTATCAGGCACATACTTTCTCACAAACATATTTAAATTATTAAACAGATTCACTGTGACTTCATAATTGTAGGAGGGGTAAGAGAGGTGATATTAAAGTAGGAGATTCACTAATAAATATTATTATTATTATCTAGAGAGAAAACTATTCGATCGATGTCGAACAAACTTGCACTGAACACGTCAATTAGGCCTGTATAAATACACGAAAAAGGTTTTGGAAAAATTTGAAAAACAACCCCTTTTGTGCCAAAAAACCCCCAAAATAAAGTTATTTTTATCAATATTAGCTAAATGAGAATTTTTAGAAATACAGTAGAGCGTCGATAATCCGAACGTCAATAATCCGAAACGTCAAAAATCCGAACGCGTTCTGAGGCCGCCCCTGCAAAAATTTCGTTTTCGCAAATTCCAATTATTGCGTCTTTAAAAATTTCACAAAAATCTTCATCGCAGTTTGACATTATTATCTCTTTTTAAACACGTCTTAATACCAGCCCTCACACGCCCTCACAGCAGACTGGCTGTCAGTATTTTCATCAATGTCACGCTAATAAGCTGCTTTAGCGCTAGCAGTAAACAAACAGCGTAAACATACAGAAAGTTCATTTATTTCACCTTGTGTAATCATTATAACAGTGTGTCGGACATACAGTAGTGTACTGTACAGTATTTTTTTTATTTTTTGTTTGTGTTAACTATAAAGTACAAATGAACTTTTAATTATGTACTGTACTGTAATTGAGAGTTACAAGTGTAATCATGTTGGTCCTACTGTACGTGCAGGTTCTTCTAAATCATAATATGTATCATAGGTTAGTAGTCTTACATACTGTATTGTAATTACATTACTGCTTCTACTGTTTAACCACTTTAATCGTTTAAAGAGCATATATTTTAGCCTAAATGGCATTTTCTTGGTTGTTTTCAAAAATCCGAACAAATTGATAATCCGAACCCCCCTCGGCCCCAATTAGTTCGGATTTTCGACGTTCTACTGTATGCGGTTTTTTGCATATGGTAGAGTACATTAAAACAAATAGCCAAATTTTATCAAAAGCGTTAAAGCTGTTTTTTAAAAAAAATAATATCTGATTTTTGGGGGTTTTTTGGCCAAAAAGAGGGTTGTTTTCAAAATTTTTCAAAACCTTTTTTCGTGCATCTATACAGGCCTAATTGACATGTTAGGTGCAAATTTGTTTTCTCTCTACCTTTGTATACATACAGACAGACATTTTGTTAAAACCACTTTTTTTAACTCAGGGGGTCCCAAAACGGATATTTCCACAAAAATCTCAACATCGATTTTTTTTGCTATTACTATCTCTATACTATAGTATAGTGAGAAAGTAAAATTATATCACAAATATGGTACAATAGGTCCAGGCCCGGTGGCTACCTGGCGATCGCCAGGGGCCCCTGTACAAAGGGGTTTGGAAACCCAGAGAGAGAAAACAACTATGTTTGGAAAGAAGTCACTTTACTTGAGTTTACTGTCATGCAATTATTAGTTTTCAAGTACTACAACTAATAGTGATAGTAGTAGTAGATTTCAATTTATCTTACGTTTTAAGAAAAGCCAACAGTTAGATGGCCCCACCCAATAGTGTAACCAGGGCCAATTTTAGCTTCATGTGGCCCCCTTCAACTCGAGATAAGAAGCACACTACATATAGTATGGTGTGGTCTTACAAACTATGAAGGATTACGCACTCCTTCGCTAACGCAACCACACCACCACTCACCAAAGGCGGCACCAATGACTTGATTTTTTCGAGAGGTCACCAGTGCCTAATTTACAGCATTGTGATGATATAATTTTCCCTCTTTGTATTTTAGACACGATCAACAAAAACACATAAGTAAAATAGCAACCAAATACATCATTGTTATAAGGGTTTAAAGTGTGTTGATAAAATTTGAGTTTTATTCAAATCCTTACAATTATTAATGGGAAATTACATGAATCGTGTGGTTTTTTGTTTAACACCTTCCCAAGTAAATAGAGTTTTAGAGTTTAGTACAGGGCCATTAGGTAGAGTTGCAGTTACAATGTCGGAGCGGCGGCGGCGTGTGTGTGTGTTGTAGTAAGATTTGCATAATTATTCATAAGTGTCCATCGCCAGCCTGCCAAAATATAGGCGCCAGGGATAGAATCACTAAGTAAAAAACAGTCAGTGTATTTTCAAAATTAATTAGTATTAATTTTGCGTTTAAAATCGTCAAAATAGTTTTGCTTGTATTTTTAGTTAACTTAACTTTTCAATTGTTTTAACTGAACTTTAAAAATAGACCATATTAAATATTCTGTACCGGTGTAATTTCATTTCAAATAGTAAATTCATTCTTAGTTTAATATTTGTTTGACATGACTAATTCTTGTATCTGTCATATATTGGTTGAATAAATGAGTTATTGAGTTACACAATACACAAAACTCATTTTTACCGTACTTTTAACGGATATAAAAATAAACACTCGCAAAGGTGCCAGATTATATAGGTGTAAGTTATTGACACATGTTCTGATGTTTATTATATTACATTTAATGACAAGATGTAACATATTTCTACTTATCTATATTGCACTTCAAAACTATTCAAATTGTAGAAATCACACTACAATTTAATAATAGATAAAATAAATCCTTAGTCGAGAAAACTTCTTCCGGGTAAAGTAGTCTAATTACTACGCTGTAATCAACTGTAGTGACTATTTGAGAATATGTACAACATTGACAAAGCATTTCATTTCTCTTCCTTCAGTGTTGATCTTAAGTAATTCTTTACCCTCTTCAAGCAAGAAAAATTCCTCTCGCCTGAGCAGTTAGTGGCTGGAATCGAAAGACAAATTCATAATGCTATGTCTATAGTTGGATAGACATCCTGAAAGGAAAGGTACTGCTGGTAGTTTAAAATTCCCCCACTGAAAGTGCCCACTGCCGCCCTTTTTGAGTAGGAGATGAATACTTCTCTATCGCCAATCGGTAGACCCACTCTCTGCCATCAGTTTTCATACCAACCGATAATTGATTTATTTATTATAAGCAACTGTAACCCAGGAACTTAAGACTGAGTGTCTGAACGTAAATTTAATATTCTTGTAAGGCGTAAGATGCTACGTTAAAAGATATAAGACATTTCGAATAAGGACTACTTTAAGTCTCGACGATCAAGGTCAAACTGCGCTCTTCGTCCCTGAAATCAAGCGATCGGGCGACGGGTCATTTTCAAAATCGACGGTGCGAGTCATAACTCGAAATTGTGTTTGCGTCCTGACATAAAATCGGCCCGATTCTAGCCGCTTAGTCTTTCAAAACTAAATGTTTCTGTACTATTTCTTATAATAACAATAGTAAAAATATCATTGCAAGTACAATTTTTTAAAACATATTCAGTATTTTTTTAAATTGCCGTCTCTGGAAATTTGCCGCTCTAGGCCGTGACGTACTTGGCCTATTGAGAAAATGGGCCCTGAGTGTAACACGAGTGGGTTAATTTCAGTTTAGTCTAATTTTGTAAGTGGCAACACTGATTGAGACAGCTGGCAGCGATGTTTAGTATCTTAATTGGTTGGAGTTTATCTCCACTTCAACGCTCAACTTCAAAACATCGATTCCACAATGAAACGAACTTACAAAAGTGGTGCAGAAAAGAAGAAGGAGAAGAAAAGAAGCAACTGCAAAACTCGTTCTCGATCAATAACAACTTGGATCAAGAACCAATAATCAACCTTCATCAGAATCAGAACTTGAACCCTTTCGCTGCGAAAACAAAAATGACCAACGCCAATCAAGTTTACTAGAAAATCTGCACCATTACAAAATGCAGTAGGTCAGAACTGGTCAAGGAACTGAAAAAAAGCATACACCAGTATGAAAACTAAGTAGATGTTGACATGTCAGAGCAGATAGTAACAATTAACCTCTGATCTTTCCATGCTAATTTTTTGCAATGCCAAGCCATTTCGGTGCGTGTGCAAGCATATTTTCAAAAAATCACCAAATATAGTAATTATAAACCAATCCAAAAGTGTTCCACAACTTTTTTGTAGAGAAAGGTTCAAAGAATTCATATACGTTAGTAGAAAATTGATCGATGTAAAATTTACAAAGTTATTAGCTCAAGAAACAAAAAGTGTTCAGTAACGAAAGGAAAAAGTTCAACTTTGGGCATATAAAAAATGGTACCTTTTTTTAATTTTTTTTAAAAAATGTACAAAAGTTTTGTAATTTAGTTCTAAAAAGAACTGTATAAAAATATATATCAATTTCAAATTTCTTATTTTGAAAACAGAAGTGTTGTAAGGAGCAGAAATGTTTTCAGGATGTACACGGCAAACTACTGTTTTGTTTTCTTTCTGTTCAATCTAACATAAAAGTTTTTATTATAAATTTACTTATTGAGACATACTCGTATTATAAATACTCTATTTTTTGTTTTTAAGTTAACAGAATTGATTTTGAAAAGTTTGCTTTTTTATTTCATCTTGGTTAATACGGAAACTTGGAGAACCAAGGCTCGGATAATCAAAGTTCTACTGTATTATTGATTGCAATTATTGATATGGCTTACACAATTATTATATTGTCAACAGATCAATAAATAAAGGGAAATAGGACTAATCAAGAAATACAAAAAATATGACAGTTGGAATCCGGCTCTTTTAGACCAACTGAGTTAAATTAAGGCAAGTTAAATATATTTTAAAACTATTTGAGGAAAAACAAACTAAATATACAAGAAAAAAATAACAAATTGTAAAATAATATATCAGCCCTTATAATATACAATAGTTTTAAAATGTAGACTTTTAACATAAAAATAACAATTTATTTTACCAAACAATAAAAACAATGCTATCAAACAGGGGGCAGGGAAGTAAAAATGGCTTCAGTTGTTCTTACAGAAGAGTTGCTGAGGGGACATATACACAAACAATAGGCACTGCTGTAATATAAATTCTCAGCTGATAAGGCAGATTGTAATATTTTGGGACTAAACTCGCTGCAGAACCTGGCAACTTATTTCAGCTAATTGTTCAGTACAAAACATTCAAAAAAGAGATCTTTATTTACTTCATAAGTAGCTGATCTTTATGTTTAAAAAAACAATGAAATTGACAAATTTGTTTTAACTTAATTTTCCTTTAAAACTAAAATACAATCATTGACCAGCAAGCATTAAATTTGATTAAATAAAAAACAAATATAAAACATATAATTAAATAATCTGGCATGCCAGAATTATCAATGCTTACAGTGTTGTATCAAGCTGACTACAGCATTGCCATAACAAAGGATATTTACAGAAGATGTAAACCCAGGTTGAAATGTGATCAAATACCTGAACTGAATTTTATATATTTTATGCACAACACTACACATAATATAAATAATATTACAAATAGTATTGGTACAAACCTCCCTTGCCCCACATGTATATTGTTCCTGTATTGCTAACTGCAGCATTTGTACGGCTCCCATTCACAGCAACATCAACAAACCTGAAATTTACAATTAAAGTTAGGGTTATTTCAGCAGACACAGACAAGAACAAGTTCACCAGCCAAAGATTATATTTATTGTAAAGTAGAATCAACAGTTCACAATGTATAATTTAGAGATACAAATAGCAACACAAACTGTCAGCTTTCTGAAGTTTTACTCTTGTTTTAATTACTCTAAGTAGTTATACTGGAACTTATACTAAGAATCCAAATAGTATCAGCCCAGACAGTTGTTCAAACATCAGCATTTAAAAGCAAGGCAAGATGTACTTTCTTCTCTTGTTTAATACATTACTTGTAATTATAAGTAAATATTGAGCTTGACTTATGAGAAAATATATTGATGAACTTGAAGACAGAATCTTATAACTAATCTTAGTTTATTAACTTCAATGCGTTTCAATGACAAAGTCGCCATCTTCAGTGATGAACGGAGTTACAATAATCAAAACTATAACTTATTAGTTATTATCAAACAGTTATAGCTTAAATATTGAAGCTTGTGCATCACTGAAGATAGTGAATTAACGTTGAAACGCGTTAGAGTTAATAAACATATTAGTTGTGAGATTCTGTGTTCCAAGTTTTATTTCATAAATAATTTAAAAGCATTTTTTTCAGATTGCTTACTCTGGTTAAGCCTTTGAGGACAAAACAAAACTTCAAGGAGAAACAATATTAACCTGTCATTGGTTGCAGGCTATTACTATATAGACTGTACAGCTGTACATCCATGACTTTGTAGGCAGGAACTTAGTGGTGACTTGGTGAGGGTATTAGAACTTATTATAGTAATTTTTGCCATGTAATATAATATTATAATTTTATCTTATTTATAAAACAATTTTATTCTTCCAGGAGTAAGTATATTTTTATAAAAATGTAATATGCACACAATATTATACAATTTGGGCTCATATTGTAATATAAAACCATATGTACTTTTTAAGGTTAGTTCTTATTAATAAGTGCAATATTAGTACAACTATTAAGAAATCTTTTTCACTTTGTTACCCTATTTAAAACATTTTCAAATTGAATTGACATATGTGACTGATGACATTTTAAAGTCTTTGCCACTAAATACAAGTTAACACTAAGATATGCCAATCTATTACAAATAGCTGGGCTGGCAATAAGAGCTTTTACATTACATTATAATCTAAAAAATTAACATTGAATTTACAGAGATTTTAATATCAAATTAAACCTTATCCAAATACATGTTATTCACTTCAGATTATGTAATCTGTAAAAAATGTAGTTTACAGAATGTGCTTAGCATGATAACTTAGAGTGTGCATTATATCAGTGTAAAGAGCAAACACTGTGTCACATCAAGTACAATATCTAGTATTAGTAATATTATGAAACAGAACCCTGGAAATAAACAAATCTGTAATTACTGAGTGTCCAGTGATGTGTAAAGTAACTGGGAAATGTCAGGGTATTTTGTGATACAGCTCTCACTGTTGTGTTATATTATTATTGTAAATCTTCCATACTGTTATTTTTTCAATTGCTTTAAATAAAATAAATACATGTTATTAAATGAAGTACACACATTATCATGGAATAATAGCCAATGTATAGACTGTATCTAAATAATAAATAAAGTAATTATTAAACACAGATTCAAAGGTAAACAATATTTATTGTTAGCACAGAGGCTTGATGTAAAGTTAAAAATAGCTTTTATTTAACCCTTTAGGTCCCAGGGCGACGATCTATCTTCGATTAAAAAGTATGAGTAAAATCCCATGGCGTCGCCTGAGTGTTACGGGAAAAATGACAAGCGCCAATCTATCGTCGCCAAGATTATTTAAGTCTTATAATTATGTAAGTAACTTTTTACATATAACTTGGACATTTTGTGTACAAAACAATATAGTCTATTAGTGTAAGCTTTAATTTAATCGTTATATATAAGTGCTTATTGACATTTTTTAAACGATATAAAGCTGATCTGACAGCTAGCTGATGTAATCTAACAGCGTAGTTTAGTTGTCATTCGTTAATGTTTTGTTTACTGGTGAATTTAAAATTCGTTTTTGATTTTTTAATGTTCTTTAGTGCACCTAAATGTATATTTGAGTTATTTAGTGATCTAGTTGTGAGTGTTAAACAATAATAATAATGAAATTTGCTGCTACTTGTAATATATTGGTAGGATGTTCGTGAACATACCAAGATTGTTTACCACACCTTTTTAGTGAGGTTAATGTTTGTGTTTTCAAATTAAATTTTAGTTATTTACTGATACAGTTTTTGGTTTTAATACAATTAATTATATTTTAATTTGTAATAATAAAATGAACTCACTTTTTTAAGAATGTTTAATTAGGTTAGGCCTATGTTAATTTTTACTTTTTCATTGACATAAAACCAGATATTATTTCTTAATCAAATGACTTGAAATTTTGTTCACATTTGAAAAATAGTATAAAGATTAAATTTTTAATGTTTCCCACGTCAAAAAAAATTTCTAGTTTTTCATTCAAAAATATTGCAATCACACTTTTTTTTAAATTTTATAAAAACAAATACACAATTTACCACATAAAATTTTAAAAAATATAATTGAAACATACAAATTAGTAGGTTTTACAGACAAATTAATTTGTAACATTTTGATACCACAAACATTAAAATAGCTTCAATACAAGGCAGCTTATGATTTGTTTTCAAAACATCTACCGTAACACATTTTTTGGTCTGGGATTTTTCAGCATATTTTCTAATAAATTGCATATGACATTTTTCTGGCCAACCATATTTTGGCCTGGGACCCAAAGGGGTAATAAAGGCTATTTCTGTCACTTTGGTAAAACTTGCAGCCATTCAAATTATAAAACAAAAAATGAACAATTTGGAATGATTAGCATGCATAAATATAAACCATTTAAGAAATTGCCTCCATAAATATACAAATAGAGCTGCAACTAATGGGTAAGGTAATGCAAAGGTAGGCAAAGCTGCTTAGGCTTAATATAAACTTTAGCACAGTATGATGGAGGGAAGTATATTTTGAGAGTTTAAAAATAAAGTCTTTTACATTACACTTGAATAAAGATGTTAAGACGTTAGTAAAGAAATTTACTAAGATTTGACCAATATATTATAATATAAACTGCAAGCAGAGAGCTTTACAAAATTAGGATCATAGACAATTTTTAACACTCATTTTTAATATTATATTATTAATGTATGTAGAAAAATTAATATAATTTTATAAAGAATACAATAACTGTACAGGGTGTAATATTTGAGTGGATAAAAAAAACAAACATCAAAGTTTTTACAATAATAAATTAAAAAAAGTTAAGAATTCAAATGTGAGTTTTTTTATTGTGTATACATAAAAGTAATGATAAACAAAGGTTCATAAAATAATCTAAAGATCGAATTAGGTTTATTCTATACAACTTTTGAAATATTGTTTATGTTGAAATTCGAAGCAAAATTTGTGCATAATATGTCTAAGATATTTAGTATGGGATATTTTAACAAAACTACTTGGACGTACCTGCCAATATTCTGTCCTACTTCAACAGGTGTTGTTGACTGAATACTACCACTGGGATCTCCCAGACCACTGCTATTATAACCCCAAGTATAAACCTTCCCACTGTGAGTCAATACTAAACTGTTTAACTTTCCACAAGCAACCTACAACATAAATCCAAGGCCAATAAATAAGTGAAACTTGTGACAGATGCAAATCAAGATGGAATAATCTATTTACTATACTTACTGCTTAGCATGAACCCTCTAAGATCCAGTGCTACCAGTTAACTGTCGGGGATATTACATCACAGCAGAGCTCCTATTGGTTAACTTGGTGTAGGCATCTTCAAGACAATGTTTACAATAGTAAACAAAACAAAAACCAACTTTTGTAGACCAAATTTGATTTTAACTTTGAGATTAAGAAAGAGTGTCTTCAGTTTTATAAAATATTTTGGGAAGGGTCTGCTGCACCATTGAATTCACTTCTCATAAAACCAATCTTATACTTAAACATTAACCCTCCAAGTGCTAACGTCACATATGCGATTTATAAAAGTCGCGTTACGGAGCTAACGTCGCATATGCGACGTTTGCGCAACAAATTTTGTAAATGTGTACAACACCGCTATTTTTAATACAATCGGATACTTCTATATTTTATGTTTGTGTTTGGAAAGAGTCACTTTATTATAATTCAGAGTTTCATAGCGATATCGACTCAAACAAACCTTCGGCAAAATTGTCAAATCAACTATCTAGTCGTGTAGTACGCGTAGATAGACGCTCGGAACTCGGATTTTGTTTTTTTATCCACTAGTTGTTATTCATTTTTAGTTTCAGTTTAGATCAGTTTATTTTTATTTGTTTTTGTAAATGTTTATTCATTTTTGAAGTAATTATGACTGAACTTAGCAATTCAAGTGCTGTTAGAGATGCGTTTGAAAATAATGAACTTTCAGAGAATTTGAACTGTAAGTTTCTTAAATATTTTTTCTTCTTTTTTTTCCTTGTATATAATGTGTGTGTTATTCCTTTATAACAAATTAAAACCGTAAATATTGGGCCTAGACAGTACTTTTATATCTTTAGAGGCAAGTTTTTCTTTGTGCAAAAAAGTCATTTTTTTATAGACAAAAAGTTTTTTTACAGCAAAGTAGTAGTGTTATGTATATTTCCATTCGCCATAAAATTGTGCAACTTTTGGCTATATTGGATTTTCTACATTTACTTTTTTTTACACATTTTGAGTGAGTGGTTTTAGTACACAACAATTTTTATTTTTTATTTTTACTTTGGTCAACAAAAAAAAGTATAAAAATTATAAGGTAAGCATGTTAAAGCTATTTACTGTAAAGAGCATGTAATTGTGTTTAAAATGATGTATAATAAGTCTTACTATACTGTTAGTGAGTATTTTATAATGATTTTAGTTAATAAGCATGCACGTAATCAAAAAAACCCTTAGCACTAAAGAGCAATATAGTCAGCACTTAAGAGGGTTAATAAATAACATATTGACATTTAATTTTCAAATATTAACCTGAGTTGTACAAAATTCGTATTTTCAAAAAAGTTAAACAATTGGAATCACATGTTGTTTAAAAAAAATTCAAGTATAACATTAATTAGTCTTACGGGTGTTTCTATTGCAACAGTGCCTTGGTTCTAATTAAGAAGACTTACTATTCAGTGACAATTTTATATTTTGGCGCAAGGATACTTAAAATGTGTTATGAAATCTTTCCATGAATCAACTCCATATTTCGACGCCCTCTTGTCAGAAAATAAGATGTATTTAAGTTAAAAACACTGATTTGCGACTCCTCTTTACATTCGAAAATTAAAATTGTTCCCAAACTCCACATTTATGTGTTTTGTAACGATAAAATAACAATCACCATTTCCAAAATATAATAAGCCTGTTTTTACCATTTCCACCACAATGGTCATAAGAATGTGATATTGGTTTAATAACTAACACCTAGTTACCTTCCATCTTGGGTTGGGAAGTTACATATTTTAAATTTGTATCCGAGTTGTCGACACATTGTAGTTTTGTAGCTTAAAAAGTCAACAAAGAACAGTTTCTATAAGCAATTTTTCTAATTGTTGGCAAGTAACCATTATAAAATCACTTGGTTAAATCTAGTCTCAATATAAATGTTTAAAACAGTAAACTAGCAAATGACACAAGGAATGATCCATGAACAATGTTTGATCAATAACAGTGAATTGTTTATTAAATATAACTCAGGAATCCAGATATCTTTTATTTACTACAATTGTTAACCTTAAAACTCAGGAACCCAGATATCTTTTATTTACTACAATTGTTAACCTTAAAACTCAGGAATCCAGATATCTTTTATTTACTACAATTGTTAACCTTAACCTCAAATAGAAGTAAACCTGTAAGTTTGAAATAATGGTCCATTGGATAACAACTTAAATATAGCTATATTGAAGACTCTAATGCTTAACCCACGAACGGCCATACGACACCACAACACCAGGTTAGACGGCGCAAACGCAACAACTTCACACATTTGCAAAAATTTGCATATATTTGCATAAACGATAATTTTAACAAACTTAAAATTATCCAATCGTGATAAAACTGGCACCATTGGAAAGGAAATGAATTAAACTTCAATTTTTGTATCTACAACTTTTTCGTAAAACGTATAATTACATACGTAATCATCGTTTTAAAATATGCATATCGGGCTACAGCTGTTTCCACGCGCGAATCTGCATACAATTGTACTGTTATTTCCCACTTCTGCAACGTTTAATACCATCTACAATAATGTTTCTTTGGCATTTCTAACGATACCGTTGGATTCGTCGTGATTTCATCTTTCTGTTGGTGTCTTCCAATCAGATGTCACTGTAAAATTACTGTTGCATTCATGAGATACTGTAAACCCTTGCGATTGGACAGTCTCTCAACCAATAAACAGGCCATTTTGTCAACAGATATTGTAAAGGCTACGCCTTATCTTTTGACAGATTGCTTTACACCATTTTGTAGACGTAAGTCTGTAGTTTCGAACGGTGCCAAGTAATCCAGATAAAACCGGTTTTGTGATTGTCTAGACAGCAGTCTAAAGTGACGTTGTGGTGAGATCGCCTCGGGCGTTTGTTCCCACGCTATTCAAATGGTCCGACCTACATGCATGTGTTGACTCGGGAGTTTTTATTCCACTGATGTCTTTTTGTTATTCAAACGAATGTAACTCAAACACTTTTGTGAACTAAGGAAAGACAAGTACACCGTTCTTTTCTTTGATTTATCCTCTACACTTTCTTATAATAATATTTCATTTTTGGTCAAAGCATATATAAGTAAATGACGTTACAATCTAGGCCTAGGTAGGTACCAGTTGTGTACTTGAAACATAAAAACTGTTTTTTTCAAAATAAAAAATTTGAAATTGATAAATGTTTTTATACAGTTCTATTTAGAACTAAATTACGAAACTTTTTTACGCTTACTGTTTACTATTTACTCCATGTTTACTATTTTTTATGTAGGTCTAAAGTTGAACTTTTTCCTTTCGTTACTGAACATTTTTTGTTTCTTGAGCTAATAACTTTTACAATTTCAAAATAAACTAATTTTTAGTGGCATATTTGAATTCTTTGAAGTTTCTTCTACAAAAAAGCTATTGAACACATTTGGATTGGGGTTCATTTACTATTTTTGGCGAATTTTTAAAAATATGCTTGCAAAACGCTAAAAACGGGCTGGCCAATTTTAGCTTTAACCGTGGCCGTACGTGGGTTAAGCTCTGTAGAGTCTATGTTGTACTGAATTGAGGCCTGCAGAATATGTCCTATAATAATATTTTTGTTTGAATTTTATAATTTAATAAAAGAATTTACTATTTCCACACCTTTTTGTGTTTACTGATCACTAAACTAGATATAAGCTAGGCTTATATAGACACAAATAATAACTAGGCTTTTATTTTTACAATAAGATGATTTCCTTTATTTCAGGTATTTATAGAGCACAAAATATACAACCTTAGATGTTGTATTATTACAAAATAAACAAAATATATACAAATTATTAACTAAGACTCTAATTTCTCGGGTTAAAAGATCCTGGCCTATTAACTGTGCAATCGGAAAATACAAATGCTTAAAATTATACAAGGTTACAAATCTACAACTAGGAATATTACAAAAGGTTTTTATAGTTCAAGTTCTCAAAATAGATTGGTCAATTTATGTACTAATTATTGTTTCATTTAATTTGGTTGAATTTAGAATATTGAAGTCACTGTCTAAGTTCAGAATTATAAGATTTGGTCGGATATTACCTTATGGCAAAGTTCACTTCTGTAGTTAGTTTTTTTTAAAAAGCTCAGTAAATGTTTCTTATATATATGATGCTTTCTTCCTGAGTAATATTATTTAAGCTTTCTTCTATGTTAATCAAGTTTAGTTTCTTAAAGGACTTTCACTATCAATTATTATTAACTGTAATATTAACTAAAATACGTCTGGACTGTATCAGACTAGGATAGCTTCTAATGCATAATTTTTTAACCATCCCGCTTCTCCATTTTACCAATGCCCCTGCAAGTCTGAATAACAATTGCTTGTAGTAGATTGTCTGTAAAGTGGTTGTGGTCCTTTCACATACAATATATTATTTCAAAGATTTCCTTTATATTATGTTATATTTGTCGGAAATATTGATACTTCGTCTTCATAAAAATATTTAATGTTTAATTGTCTTTAAATTGTCCAAAATACGCAATTATCTGTTTTTTCAAAAAAAAAAAAAATATATCACTTTTAGAACGTATACTTATGAACAGCTGTCTTACCAATATGTACAAATTCATGTTTCAGACATGCGCAGTATTCCAAATTCCAATCTTTGTCATATAACCTATTTTATACGTTTCAATATCTATTCACACTTTATAACACTGATTTTAATAAATTGTACATTGTTTCTTAATTTTAACATCTATTATAACTTACTTTACATGATTAAATTTATTTGCTAATAGTATTCTGAGATATAAGTATTTCGAATATATTGGTAGGCTATGCTTCATTTAATTTCCAATGTTTGGTTAGGTTTGTATTGTATTAAGGTAAGTTAAAGTGTTATATTAATATTAAAAGTGTTTATCGTTATTTCCTTATTAAATTAAAAGTTCTGAAATGAATTTACTTGTTTCAAAATAATTTAATGTAGATCGAGTTTTTTTAGGTTAAATAGGCTATCTATCTATTTACTTGTTTTTATACCAGGATCCTTATACTTTCTTAGTTTATTTTACAATACATTTGGGACAAAATGTTACAGTCCGAACGCCCGAACGAGGTTCGGGGGAAATTGGGATTGAGCTGGGGAAATTTTGGCCACGAAAAAATCCACCAAAAATAAAGAAAATATTATTATTTTGGGGAAAAATAGATAAGAAATGTATGAGTACAAAGGTCAGCTTAATCGGTTTGTATGATACATATACCAACACACACACACACACACACACACACACACATACAAAGTGTGTTGTTTGCTCTCTGTTGCAATTTGCAAGTCGGACAGGGATCCTATTTAATTTTCACAGCACAAAATATCGTACGGTGGAGCCGCGATACGACATTAATCTTCACCGCACAAAATATCGTACGGCCGAGCCGCCGATACGATATTAATGTGCCGGTTGATGAATGGCAGTTTCCTGATTCTTGACGGGCGTTCAAATACATTCGTTGGGTATTAAAAAATAAGTATTATGATACCGGTATGCAAATTTTGATTAGTTTCATACAAATGATATTATTCAAGCGATTAGAATTATATCATATTAACCAAATTGTACGATACTTAATGTAAGCCTATAGGTATTACCGATGTTTTTTCATTTTCTTTTACCGAAATTCGAAATCAGTCTTTATCAGTAAAATGCGTACAATGTGATGTGCGTACTCATTTCGGCTTGCATTAGAATGCCGAACTATTGAAATGATGCGATGATTTTTGTGCGTCAGTTTCCTTTATGCACGGTATAAGCACTCACAGACGTTGTAGAAAACTTCTGTTGCCACCAAAATCTTCGTAATTTTATTGCGGAGAGTTGAAAAGCTTTTGAGCGCTTCTAGCGTGAGGCGTAGCGCGTCAGGGTCACATTGTTGGGTCAAAATTTTGAAAATATTGGGTCAAAATTATGAAAATTCAGTGTGGGACTATTGATTAATATGTTTTTGGGTACGAAAAACCCGATTTTGCGAGTTAAAAATTCGTAGCGCGTCGGGATCACGTTTTTGAATCAAGATTTTGAAAATTCAGTGTGGGGTATCTTTTTATATGTTTTTGGGTACGGGAAAACCGATTTTGCGAGTTAAAAAGTCGTAACGCGACGGAGTCACATTTTTGGGTCAAAATTTTGAAAATATTGGGTCAAAATTATGAAAATACTGTGTGGGGCTGTCGTTTTATATGTTTTTGGGTACGAAAAAACCGATTTTGCGTGTTAAAAAGTCGTAGCGCGTCGTAGTCACGTTTTTGGATGAACCTTTTGAAAATTTAGTGTGGGGTATCGTTTTATATGTTTTTGGAAACGATTTTGAAAGTTAAAAAGACGTGGCGCGTCGGGATCACGTTTTGGATCAAGATTTTGAAAATTCAGTGTAGGGTATCGTTTTATATGTTTTTGGGTACGGGAAAACCGATTTTGACAGTTAAAAAGTCGGAGCGCGTCGGGATCACGTTTTGGATCAAGATTTTGAAAATTCAGTGTAGGGTATCCTTTTATATGTTTTTGGGTACAGGAAAACTGATTTTTAACATTTAAAAAGTCGTAGCGCGTCGGGATCACTTTTTTTATCAAAATTTTGAAAATGCAGTGTGGGGTAACGTTTTTTATGTTTTTGGGTACGGGAAAACCGATGTTGACAGTTAAAAAGTCGTAGCACGTCGGGGTCTCGTTTTTGGATCAACATTTTGATAATACAATGAGGGGTAGTAAGTTTTATGTGTTTTGGGTATGGGAGAACTGATTTTGGCAGTTAAAAAGTCGTAGCGCGTCATGATAACGTATTTTTTTAACTAAATGTAACAAATGAATTGTTAAGTTTAATTTTCTTTCAATTCGTGTGATCTGTCCTGACGATTTTCACTAGTGACTGTGGTAGGTAATTTGGTAATTGAATTGGAACTAATTAAACATAACATTTAACTTTAATTTTACCACTTAAGTATTAGGCCCGTGTTACACTGTAAAATATTTTATAAAATATGTTTTATAAAAGATGGTACAGTAGAACCCCTCTTAACCGGTCAGGTCGGGACCGAGACCCTGGCCGGTTACGAGTTTGGCCGGTTGATCCGAGGTTCCCGTAAAAAAAAGATTTTAGTTCAAAAATAACCTACAATACATATTTCATAAATAATAAAGGAAATAAGACGTTATTGCAACTGATTTTATTGTATGTACTGTACATACACACACAAACAAACACTAACAAATTACATGTAAACATGAAAAATGTACAGTACACTTCCTCCTCCCCCATTCCACTCCCCTTTCCTCGCCTCCTTTTCTCCCCTCCCGTTTTCAAGCACTTTTGCTCTCACGAAATTCAGTAAAGGTTCCGACAAATAAACAGACGAAGAAAGAGAAACAAAGGATGCCACTTGGTTAATTGATTCCAAGAAAAAATAATACAGTTGCCGTGGGAAGCAAGATTTGATCCCCCCTCTTGCTTTCGCGGCAAGAATCAATCGACAAGGCGGCTTCCTTTGTTAAGCTCCTCCTTCCCCCTTTTCCCTGCTACAACATTAACACATACAGTAGCACAAATAACATTGCGTCATCCCGAAATGGCCGTAAAATAATCGATGTTTGAGACTTCGGCCAGTTAATATATTTGATTTTGTTGTTCCTTGAAATAGGCCGGTTAATCCGAGGACCGATTGATCCGAGGCCGGTTAAGAGGGGTTCTACTGTATCCATCTATTATAAAAGATTTGAAAAGTGATTCTCTTCTATAAAACATTTTGGACTTATACTAAAAGGTAAAAATGTATCTAACATTTTATAAAAGGTAAAATGCCAACCTCTTAAATTTTATAAAAGAAATGTTACAAAAGAAATATATTATAAAAGATGGCCCATTACACTATCACAGATCTTTATAAAAGAACTTTTATAAAACATATGTTATGAAATATTTTTCAGTGCAATACGGACCTTAGGCCTACTTTTAAACATAATAAAATAGCAATAATCAAGTTGTATTTTTTTGTTTTAAACCTTTTGGGATCATCTGAAGATATTTCACTGTAGATATTTAATTTCACCGTAGTTAATTAAGTAAAAATAATGCTATTATTATTTTGAAGATTTATATTGGAATTTATAATGAATATAATAAAAATTATTAAAACGTAAGGTCAACAAATATGTTGAAATAGATAAACAAACTGTGTTAATGTCTGGCGCATCTGTAGCGAATAGCGATCAATTTTGGGGAAATTTTTAGTGTAAAAAAGTGTGTTCTGGGGAAATTTCGTGTGCTAAAACATTTTCTGCACCCCTGCTGAATAACTCTGCAAAGTAATTGAGCTTTGAGTGTTGTCACTTACTCAAACATCTGCAGCTCATCTATATATTAATAGGCAAGCACAAAACTTGTCGTCCTTTTTTCTCAGCTTGTGTGCATCGTAGGAGAAATTCGCGCATACCTTAGAAAGGTAGTGTCCTGTAGATGAGCAGAATCCCATTATAATTTACATCGGTCCTCAGGGATACGCCCCAGTGGCCCTCAAAGTTTCAATGTTAATCTTATGGAAGGTCAATCTTAAGGAAGAAGAAGAAAGATTTCTTTTGATTTTATCAGGGGCACAAAAAACAGCTGTTCGTATGAAAAGCTTAAAACAGCTGATTTTGATCAACAACTGATTTGGATCAAAAACTGAATATAATTTTAGGTTAGGTAAATCAAGCAATAGCAATAATAGCGAAGCATTGCCGGGTCCACTAGTATTCTTAAATCTTTCAATAGTGACATTACGAAAGCCGATCTTATTTGCAATAGTATTTGGTATTTGGTTTCACTTGATTCAACAAACAAATATATATAGGAAATGCTTGAAGGATGTTAATTTTCATCAATTTCGTAAAAAAAAGGTGTCCCTTAAGGTTCTGGAGTACAATACAAGAATTCAAAATGTTTGAAATTTTGTAAGACTTTTTCAACATAAAAAGTACACTTTTCAAGTTGTATTTGGAGGTAAACATAAAACTTTAACATATTCAAACAGTGGAACGCTGTTGCGGGGTGTGCACATTTTGTGTCTAATTTTTAACAGTTGTTTTGTAACACGTTTGAAAAAAATACTTACACCACTTGTAATTCCATTTGCAGTATCATTTATATATTCCAATAAACTCTATTTAATTTACTTTACACAAAAACTAACTCACAACAATCAATCATCACTTATTACTAAAAAACATCTCTACCCCGTCTTAAATCTGTTATTTAAAATTAAAAACTTATTAACCCTTTATAACATTTTATTTAATTAAAATTGCCTTCAATATACCATTTATTATTATTTAAAAACAACCTATTTATTCAAAATTCAACTTAGTACATTATAGAATCAAACTTCCTTCTTAATCATCACTTATTACTAAAAAACAACTTATTTATTCCTAGGATATTTATTTAAACTTTGCATTACACCACTCCTACTTGTAGTCTTTTTACGTCTTCTCTCTCTAAATTTCCCTTCAGTATATTTATACAACACTTGTTTGTAATCTTTCTTACTTCTCCTAGCTGACATTCAAGACATGTAGGCCTAACCTAAGTTTACTTCTTTTAATTACTTTTCCGCCTGCGGTTAGTTTACTACAGCCTAACCTATACTCCCACTTTGACTCCTTCTGTTTGCTACTTTTCTTAAATATTTCAACAATTTGCATTATATTGCTTTCCATTTCTTCACTGTTATACAAATTAAACAATACTTCCAAATTAAGTTTAAAATTAAATCTAAGCCTATTCATTTTCCTAAATTCATTATATCTTACTTTCACATTTTCCACACCTAATTCCCTAATACTTTCTTCTAACACAACCTGCACTACTTTACTAGTAAATCCAACATTACATAAATCATCTACGAAGACTTTAACCATTTTGTCACTCTCAACTCCAAAACGATCCTCAACTACCATGCTATCATCCTCAACTACCATGCTATCATCGTTTTCTTCTACTAATACACTATTACTACTGGGCCTATCATTAATTTCTAATTTCTTTGAAATCTCGTCAACTTTCTTTTCATTTTCAACTTCTCACGTTTGATCAAAATTTACCATGTTCATAATCTCCTGTTTTAATTCTAATTTATTTTCCTCTAGCTTACTACTCAAACTATCACAACCTCTCCTCTGATTTTTTATTAAAATTGTCAAACATCTCCTCAAATTTGGTGTCTAAATTGATTAAGTCTTGTTTAGCTTCATGTCTAGAACTATTGACTTCTTGTTTAATTTCATCTTTAAACTATTTAAACATTGTAAATCATCTTTAAATCAATCCCTGAACTAGATTTTAAGTTATCACTAACATCTGAGTTTACTTACTTATTTCTACCCTTTCTTCAACTATCATTTCTGTTTCTCTACTTTCATCTACCAACTGATTAAATATTGATATTCCTGAATCATCAAGCTCTTGTTTATCTGTCATCTTATTTTAATTTAAACTATTCCCTTAAAATGTACTATTACTTTAATTAACTTCAATTAAATTCAAAAACAATCAGTCATCATATCTTTCATTAAATCTTCCCCATCCATATATTTTTGTTTCATAGCAACGCGTTGGGCGCCATTTTTGTAACACGTCGGTTACTAAAATTAAAATAATTTATGAATAATAAAAAATATAAGTCAAAATGTAAATAAAAAAAAAAATATTTATATGAAATAAATACTTACACCACTTGTAATTCCATTTGCAATATCATTTATATATTGTAATAAACTCTATTTAATTTACTTTACACAAAAAACTAACTCACAACAATCAAACCTAACCTCCAAATAGACATACAACCTTGTTGACAACAGTACTGTCTTCTGTAACCAGCTGTTGCCAAGACTTCATTCCACATTAACAGATATAAATGCATTACATTCATGATATCTGTGCATTACATTCACAGATAACAGCTACGGGGAAGACCGGCGATGACATCACACGTTCCATAATCTGTGATCATAGAATCTGTGCTGTCGACTCAATCAACTGCCACTGCATGCACAAAGCATTGCACAATATTGAAAATCACACTTAACCTTAAATCTACACTGAATTTACTTCGATTGCTATAAAAGTAGGTACTTATATGGAAAGGAGAAGAAATAAATCATTAAGGCATGATGACTGATTAAACCTGTTTACTCACCCATGTTTTCTTTCAATATACAAAAATCAACAAATAAATACTTATACATAAAGAAAAGCTTATTATGCAATAGTCTCAATTTTTCATTCTCACTCACATTCATACACAAAATGTTTAATTTATGGACGTATAGAAATCTTTGAATGCAGACAAATACATATTTTAGTTTACTTACGTTTGAATGTGCACTTTTAAACAAAAAATAAAACTTTATAAAATACAAAACCTGATTTGTACACTTTGTTCGTTGATTAATAAGTTAGTTTTTTAACACAACCTCAAAACACAGTTCAGTTTGTTTGTCACATTGTCCGACTTCACGCCAAACCACAAGCATTGTCCTAAGCTTGCAAACGTTCTATTAGAAATAACTTCAACACCTTTACGCCGATTTTGAAAATTCTTTCACTGTACTGTACTAGAAACGTTCTACTTCATTTCTAAACTAGTTAAAACACTGTAACTAAATTTTGAACGGTAAAATTTAACTTGACCTGCAAGCACCGCTTAACAGGCCTGTATGGGTTGACGATCTGATGTAGAGTGAGTTGGCGTGGGTTCCCCCACCATTAGCTTCCACCTGGTCCTTGCCTGGCAACATGAGACAATTTCTCCACCAATCAGCTTTCATCAATTCTGTATATTGTACCCTGTACTTGAGGCTTTATAACAAGAAATTGTATACTGCGCCCGGCGTTTGAGGCTAAAACATGATGATGTCATAGGCTTTCTTCACTATTCATTACATTACAAATAATTATCAACGATTTTATATGTCTGCATTCTTACAGTTATTTAAATTTATTAAAATATGATTTCTTTATTATAAAATATAAACTGCTTGCATACCCCTATTAAATTATAATATGTTCATTAACCTTTTAAAATTAACTAAGAGAGCCTAATTTCATCTAAACTTTACAAGACCACCACTTTCACGAAATGACTTTAAATTCAAATATAACTTTCCTGAAACTCACATATATTACAGTTTTTAAAGAGATCATTTGTCATCCAAACTGTTTTCTTGTTCTCACACTATCTCTACAGGCTTTGTTTTGACATCAAGCCACCCAGTTTTAGTTTTCCTAAACTAAAAGCTAATTCTTCGGCTATAGCAATTATAAGAGGGCCACAGGTAACTTTTTATCCTGTGCCTGTTTGAACCATTTCAAAATAACTCAACAGCAGGATTTTCTGGTTCCTTAGTCCTTTTCCAACTTTTATCACTATTAGCTGCTCAAGATTTTATCAGTAAATATAAGTAGATAAAGTGTTAAAGGAAATCCCAAAGTATCTTGCAATTGTATCAGACTAATTTTCCAACCTCACAAATACCTTCTTTTTAAGGTTTTGTATACAACTTTACTTGGTTTGGACAAAGACATTAACACAACTCACTAATCAAAAACAATACTACACTATGATACACACTGTAACTTACGTTATATTAAATGTTCATGTTCACAAAGAATCACATATTATCTACTCCATCTGTCCACAATAGTACACTAAAGAGCCAGAATGATAAAAACAGGTGCAGTAGGAGTGGGAATCATATTTCAACAATGGCAATGAATCAACTTGGCAGAAGAGGACGGGTAGTTGATCCCTTGACTGTAACCAAACACAAGTCAGCAGGTAGGCATAGACTGACTTGTGTTTCTCAATATATCTCCTTTAACAATCAAGCCTCATAACAAATACAAATACTTATTGCTTATTGAATGTACTGGTGCCGTTAAATAGTATATGTTAGTAGTTTACATACAAAATTACATTAAATTTAACTTCAATTTATGCAAATCAAAGTTAAACTACAAATTTTGTATACCGGGTTTTATAGAATGTCAAGGGACTAACAGAAAAGATCAATTTAACCATTTGAAATGAAAAATTATGAAATTATTTGAGTTTGACTGTATGAAATAATGTATGTGCACAGTAAATTGACACAAAGTGGGATTGCTACAAATTGCTACTTAAGATATTACCTTGGCAACAGTTTCTCCTCGAAGAGGGATCTTGGTCATTGGCTGATCTACATATTTATTGATGAACTTCTTTCCCCAACTGTAAACCTGTAAAAATATTGAATCCATTCAAGAAACATGAAACATACTACACAATACGTAGTGTTCTGAAAAGAAATGTATGCAACGTAAATTGTTCATCAGATAACAGTCTTCACGGAAGAATACTGAACCAGTCTTGAACTGTACAACAAAATACAAGTAGAACTGATACTGTATGATGATCAACTGGGCTGGTAGTAATACATTAAACACCTAATAAGATCAAATTCAGCCTATTCTATAAGTTATAACTTAAAGTGATTTTAAGTCATTTTTAGAGTTCCATACCTTAAAATAAAAATCTGGACCCTGTAGGATCACTTGTTTGTCCGTGTGTCACAGTCGATGATCTTGAGAATGAATAAAGCTATGACAATCAAATTTTCCATATTTATAAAGCAAGCTAACCTGATAGAAACAAATATTCAGAATTCAAAAAATATGTAACTGTGAATTTTGGGGACCAAAGTTTAATACCCTAACCCCTAAAAAATAAATATTTTAAGATACTGTTGTGTGGGGTATCGTGTAAAAGGGCTTTATTTCAGGATAACAAAATAATGTTATTTTTCACCTATAGTGCCGCTCGTTTTTATAACCTTGTCATTCCAAAAATTAATATTTCAAAAATTGGTTGACCGTGCAGGCCAACCCTAGAACTTCCCGCTTAGTTTGAATTTTAAACGCTTAAAAATGAGTTTATTTGTTAAAATACCAAAAAAAGAAAATTTGTGAATTTTTAAACAACAATAACTTTTGAATGCGTCGTCCGATTTTCATTTTCAAAAAAGCATTCTACGCAGTTTTTAAGGCACAAAAAGAAAATGAACAGGTTTATATTGATTGGTTGAGAAATCTGGAAAATATGTTAAAAAAATACCAAAAAACGAAAATTTGTGAATTTTTAAACAACGATAACTTTTGAATGCGTCGTTCGATTTTCATTTTTAAAAAAGCATTCTACGCAGTTTTTAAAGCACAAAAAGAAAATGTACAGGTTTATATTGATTGGTTGAGAAATCTGGAAGATATGTTAAAAAAACGAAAATTTGTGAATTTTTAAACAACGATAACTTTTGAATGCGTCGTCCGATTTTCATTTTCAAAAAAGCAGTCGACGCAGTTTTTTAAGCACAAAAAATGTATACATGGTTTTATTAAGATTTTTTCGCACGCTTTAAAGTTATTTTTAAAAAACATAAAAATTTCAAAAAAAAATTAGGTTATTTTTTTTAATTTCTTCGGATTGGCTCGATAGATTAACTCTCAAATCTAATCAGATCTAAGTTTGATACACCCTTTCGAATGACATGTCGTAGAATTCAATCGGTTGATTCGTTTTTGAGAAACTGTACGACAAAAATTTATTTACACACATACTTATTTATAGGCTGATATGAGATCCATGGATGTATTCACTCTATGGAGATCCACCAGAAATAAGCATAGTTAAACGAAACAAAATTTTACTTTTTACGTTGCCTTCCCTACAAATACTTATTTCCACTTAGTTCTTGATCTGTTTAATTTTTAGAAAAAATATTTTTCTATCTTAGTGAGATCCACCAATGTGTGTTTCGTCTAAGTATTTTTCTATCTTAGTGAGATCCAGCAATGTGTGTTTCGTCTAAGTATTTTTCAATCTTAGTGAGATCCAGCAATGTGTGTTTCGTCTAAGTATTTTTCAATCTTAGTGAGATCTAGCAATGTGTGTTTCGTCTAAGTATTTTTCTATCTAAGTTAGATCCAGCAATGTGTGTTTCGTCTTAGTATTTTTCTATTTTAGTGAGGTCCAGCAATTTGTGTTTCATCTAAGTATTTTTATATCTTAGCGAGATCCAGCAAGTTGTGTTGTCAAAGTTTTTTTGACAATCTTGTAAGAACCGTTTGAAAAACCGTCATTGAGAATTCGACACACAGCTATGTCACATGGGAGAGGGGCGAGAAGAAGGTTGGGACAGTCGGCGAGAGCTAACATCAAACGAATGGGCCAGCCCAAGGCCGACTCTACTACAGGCCGGAGTGCTTCCCTCTTCCTCTAGCCGCTACGTCACAGTCTGGGTTCAACACAGCCATAGTGTAAGTAGAGCGCGCTTTCATTTACACGTTCCTGGACCTTTTTTACAGTCATTTATTTATAATGAAACTTATATATTTTATTTCTGCATGAAATACGGAATACAGCGATATAAAAATCTTTTACTTAATTAAATATTAGAATTTGTATTAATTAAAAGTATTCAAGATTTGTGATATAGGGACACGGAAAAGGCACACAGCGTAAACATTTTTTGTTTTTGAGGTAAAAACAAACTACTACTTTTTTTTCACATATTGTAAAATTCCAAACAGATGACCTTAAAGGAAGGTTTCGCTTATACAGACAAATGAGCGGTAGTTCTTATCATGTTACACTAACACAAGTCCTGGAGTCGGAAAAGAAATTGAAAGCAATAAGCTTGATCAAATTATCGTCTTCTGTGAAAGGAACAGTTTCCTTAAAATATATATTCCTGCCTTTGGAAATCTCACCAGAAAAAGAATATTTGGGCACTGATCCGGGAAATGAATTCAGTGAGTTTGAGGAGGTAGCAGCTCAGAGTTACACCGAAAATGATTGTATGGCGTTGGTTTACATAGGACGATACATTATATGTCAAAGGGCTTTCGGCATCTTTGACAGTCTATCACTTGGAGATTTTTTGTTACAATGGAATGGAAGAGTGATGTCTGTTTATATCAAAGGCTGGTTATAGATTTTTTCCTTTAGTTTTAATGATTCAATGATTGTCAAAACTAAATTTGATTTCTTAATTTTTATACTTCCGTAATTCCAAACACACCTTTCCATCTCTTACACATTTTTTGAAAAATGGGATTTGTTTTGCTGCATATTTTACTGTAGGAATGTGACAGATAAAGCTAATTTATGATCTAAGCCAACTTTTAAATTTGTACAGTAAAATAGGATTAGAATTTTTTTAAGCAAAACTTTGATGGACATATTGTATTACGCAGTTTATGCCGTAGAATATTCTGGTATTTATCGTTTCACTCCGTAATAACCCATTTAATTGTGGTTAATACATGTTTGGAAAACTAAGTTTACTAAGTTACTTGTAAATGATTTATTTTTTATACAAATTCAAACACATTGTTTGTAAAAAAATTAAAACTTTACTCAAGAAGACCTGTTTAATTTTCAATAAAATGTATTATATTTTAACGTTCCCCCCAGATCTGTTTTTTCCCCAACTTGTTCAATCAGCTTATATATTCGTTTTGTTAATTATTAGATTTGCACTACCAAACTTTACCAATATATTTTAAGGCAATTACTTACTTTATAGTTAAATATAACGTCCTTTATTGTGTGATATAACTTTTGACTACCAATTTACTATTCATACATTTTCGGTCGTTGAAATTGAAAATGCACATAAACAAAAGTTAAAGTAAAGTTGTTTTACACTTGAGAATGGTGAAAAATGTAAGTTTTAAAGTTTAGTTTTACATTTTTTTCAGGTTTGCCATTACTTTAGGGGTAATCTATTTCCACTGACCCACGGTAAAGTGACCTACTTCTAAAATCCAGAATATTAATAAATCTGGTTATAATTACCCGTTATAAATTAATAAATATAACGGGGGAAGATGTATGCAGCATTTGTGGATATAGAATGCTATTATATGGAATTACTATAATTAATAGTAAACAAGTTTATGTGTAAAATAGATCTAATAACGTGGTTTAAAAATAATATTATGACCATGTTTGTTAATGTGAGTTTCTGCTTCATTAGTTCAATGCTTCAAAACAGCATTATCCACAATTTGTTTTCGACTTGTGCGATTGCCGTAAACTTAAACAACTTAAAAAGGCGTTTATGTTTAAGTATCATTTTCAAACTTTCATATATTTTTGATACAGTCGTTTATAATGTTTTCTCAAAATTTGAAAAAGATCCGTAAATAAACAGACTAGGCCTATACAAACCGTAACCGTCAACGACATTCGACAATGTTTGTTTTTGGTCAAACATAATTATAAAAGGTTTTAGTAAATTGTGTATATTTCGGGAACCGCTTAACCGATTGTAAATACAGTATATATACAAAAAATAGATTCACAATTCAATTTTATATAAACTGATGTATCACGGTATTACTATAGCGATTAATAAACCTAATTGATAAACGAAACAAAACAGCATTATCTATACCATTTGTTTTCGACTTGAGAGATTGCCGTAAACTTAAAAAACTCAACAAGTTGTTTTCGTATCATTTTCAAACTTTCATATATTTTTGATACAGTCGTGTAGAATGTTTTCTCAAAATTTGAAAAAGATCTGTAAATAAACAGACTAGGCCTATACAAACCGTAACCGTCAAAGACATTCGACAATGTTTGTCTTGAGATATAGCCGTAAACTTAAAAAACTCAACAAGATGTTTTCGTATCATTTTCACACTTTCATATATTTTTGATACAGTCGTGTAGAATGTTTTCTAAAATTTTGAAAAAATCCGTAAATAAACAGACTAGGCCTATTATACTAACCGTAACCGTCAACGACATTCGACAATGTTTGTTTTTGGTAAAACATAATATACAAGTATATAAATAAAAACAGAACACAGTTTCTCATAAAAAACGTTTAATAATTCAAACGCGTTTCGATGACCAAGTCATCATCATCAGTGATGGTTACAAACTTATAACTCGTAACTTATATAAGTTTGTAACCATCACTGATGATGATGACTTGGTCATCGAAACGCGTTTGAATTATTAAACGTTTTTTATGAGAAACTGTGTTCTGTTTTTATTTATATAGTGTTATTTCTCATAAGTACAGTTCAAGTAAATTGTGTATATTTCGGGAACCGTTGAACCTATTGTAAATATGTAAAAACAATGGATTTTCAATTAAATTTTCTATAAACTGATGTATCAGGGTATTACTATAGTGATTAATAAACGTAATTGATAAACGAAACAAAACAGCATTATCTACCATTTGTTTTCGACTTGAGAGATTGCCGTAAACTTAAAAAACTCAAAAAGTTGTTAACATATTATTTTCAAACCTTCATATATTTTTGATACAGTCGTGTAGAATGTTTTCTGACATTTTTAAAAAGATCCGTAAATAAACAGACTAGGCCTATACATACAGTAACCATCAACGACATTCGACAATGTTTGTTTTTGGTAGAAAATATACAGGATTTTAGTAAATTGTGTATATTTTGGGAACCGTTGAACCTATTGTAAATATTTAAAAACAATGGATTATCAATTAAATGTTCTATAAACTGATGTATCAGGGTATTACTATAGCGATTAATAAACATGTGTAATCACCTCCCGCACTCTTGATACCCGCGACTGCTGCTATATTGATACTCATATAATCGTTGTTTAGAGGTTCTGTCAAAGCTGTTTTCCTCATCCGACACATGTTACATTCATATAATAAACCAGTGACTAACCCTTTTTTAATTTCGGACTTAAGCAGCTTGGAATGAAAAAACAGCTAATGGTTACTAATAGTTTAAAATTCTTTAACCCTGGAACGGCCATAGAACACCACAACACCAGGTTACACGGCGCAGAACGCAACAATTTCACACATTTGCAAAAATTTGCATATATTTGCATAATCGATAATTTAACAAACTTAAAATTATCCAATCGTAATAAAACTGGCACCATTGGAAAGGAAATGAATTAAACTTCAATTTTTGTATTTACAACTTTTTCGTAAAACGTATATTTACATACGTAATCATCGTTTTAAAATATGCATATCGGGCTACAGCT
>JAGFPH010000143.1:424140-464885 GCA_018207615.1 Philaenus spumarius
TATAAATATTTGAAGCAAAGGTAAAAACTTTAAACCTATAAATATTTAAAGCAAAGGTAAATTTATGAACGCTGTGGAAGAGTTCGAAATTTATAAAGCATTTTAAAATATAAAACAAAAACAATGAACACCGACTATTAAATGACCAATTGAATTTCGAGTCGAACACCCTATACGGCACAGCGATAAGAATCCAGGAAGCCCGCGGCAAATAGTTCAGAGTGCGCACAGATAAAAGACAGGCACATCCGGTAGCCATGAGGTGTACACTTATTAACTTTGTTTTTAAATGAGTTGTTGTTTTATGTGTTTTGTACTTAATGTTTTGACGATCTCCATTCACAAGATATTCTGGTGATGGGATAGACGTCCCGAAACGCGTCATAAAAAAAAAAAACAAAAAGAGGTCACTGATGGAACAATAAAAGGTACTGTACTATTATATTACAGTTTAGAGACCTGGATACTGAAAAATGAATTAATTATCCAGTATTGTGAATAAACTTGCACATGCTAGGTTTTGCAATCAGGGTTCATACAGGTTTTTCAAAAAGAATTTCCAGGACATTTCCAGTACAATTCCAGGACAAGATCTTGATTTTCCAGGACACTTAAACCACACAATTCTACGGTAAGTAGTATTTTTTTTAGATACAGCTCTTGAACGAAAAATACATGGCATAAAAAGTGATGAGATTAAAATCAAACAATGTTTTGTTTTTTTTTTTTTTTTAATTTCCCCAACCAAAATAGGCCGGATGAGAACAAAACCAATAAAAAAAAAAAATAGTAAATAACACTGATTTTGGAACTTAAGAAAATTATTTTAGAATTGTCAAGGCCTGATGTTACTGATGAACTGTAATTTATATTTTAAATAATTCCATAATTGAAATACGTGAAGTGAGAGTTAACTAAAGAATATATGAAATTGAGTCATTGAAACATTGTTTCCTGGATGGGGTTTGGCCAATTGTATAAATATATTTTGATTGAAAACAATTTACATTATTAAATTGCTAAACAAAAGAGAAAATTTGTGTAATCTTTAGGTTGTCAACTAACATGTTGAGATAACCTAAACATTACAAAATAGACACCATCACAACAACAGAATCTAATTAAGTTAATTTGTCAAAAATTGTCTCAAATGTTGATTGTTTCTTTTATAGAAAAACTTGAACAACTTGTAATATTTTTAAAAACCAGCTTCTTTGATTCTATTGTACGCCCAATCATCTTCCCATATATGTTTAAAATTTAACGGTAAGACTTTTTCCATTGGTGGAGAAAGTCTAACTATTAAATTTCAAAATAGTATGAATTTTCAACAACCTGCATTCTCTCATCTTAAATTGTTATTAGGTTTGAATGGTCAAAACTAGTTACATGTACGCATGGTATACATACTCAGATCAGTAAATAAAATTTAGAAATGAAATCAGTATTTTGGAATAGAGGGCAAAATTCCAGGACAGAACCCTAATTTTAGTATATCACAGAAAATTCAAGGACAATTCCAGGTTTTCCAGGACAACAGGTGAAATTCCAGGTTTTCCAGGACGCGTATGAACCCTGTGCAATGTACAATATTTATCCACAGTATTGTATGTAACCCTATCAAGATGTACATTAAAAAAAATGGTAGTTAGAGGACACAGTTTTTCTATTAATTGTATAATAATTCATATTAGTGTTTACAAACATAAATATTTTCTATTTAAACTGCAATAATGTTCACTAGGTGCTATTTTCAAAATGTTTACGTCCATTGGGTGAGAGTTGTAGGATAGAACTCATTTCAAACAACTTTGGAGGTCTATAACTAGCAACATAGATGTCAAAATAATAAACATGTTACATTGCTAGAATTAAAAATGACATTTAAAGGACCAATTTTACTGATACTGAACTAAATAAAAAAAAAAACATAGTCTCTATTTTTTACTATGAAAAGGACTACAACATTATGCTTTTTAATTATTTTTAATATTTGGGAATACTAAAACCTCTTTGACATAAAATGCAGGAAAATTAAGAAACTACGAAGCTTAATTACAGTGTTACAGTATATGACAATACTATAAGGGTTCCCATTGGTTAGGGAAATCACTAATAACAAATTAAATGAATTGAGAAGGCTAAATAATGATTTAAAGAAGGCTATAAAAGATAGTCAGAAAATATGTTGGAAAGATTTCATCGCAACGATAGATGACCCATGGGGAAAGCCCTATAAAATAGTATCACAAAAGCTAAGAAATAAGGGTAAAATTCTGGAACTCGATATTCCACACTGGGTTGGTGAAATTATAAGATCCCTTTTCCATGTGGGAAGCTATACAAAAGACCAGTACAGCAAGTTGCAGTCACAGAAGATATGTATTTCACTATTGAGGAGTTCCAAATGGCTGGAGGAAAGTTAAAAGTAGGTAAAGCGAAAGGATTTGATAATGTACCGAATGAAGTGCTCATGAAAGTAACCTAGTGGTATCCGGAATTGCTGCTTAGAACATATAATTATTAATTAAATTACAAGTGAAAAAACATTTACCAAGACCGGGATTTGAACCCAGGACCTTTACCTTTTGTGGTAACACTCTACCAACTGAGCTATCCTGATCACTCCAGATATTGGTCGATGTTATCTCACTTGTACGGTTCTACTGGATTTATGAATTAATAGACTGAATACCACGCATTGCGACATTGAAAACAATCTTAATTCTTTATGCAGTCTACAGTGGTGATATTTATTATTATTTTTAATTTGTAATAAATTACCTGCTTACACGCTTCCTCAGCAAGGGTTCAAGAGAGGGTTAAAGCCTATTATATTTATGGCCTGATAAGTCTGCTATGGCTAAGCATTGTTTAGATGAAAATCATCATTTTAAAATAGAAAATTCTAAACTGTTAAAAATTTAACTAAACCCAACACATTGGACGCTTGGCAAACCAATTTTGTAAATAATGAATTAGGTCCTTTACAGAATTCTTCATTAATGTAATAAATTCTAAACTGTTAAAAAATATAACTAAACCCAACACATTGGATGCTCGGCAAACCAATTTTGTGAATAATGAATTAGGTCCTTTACAGAATTCTTTATTAATGTAATAAATTCTAAACTGTTAAAAAATGTAACTAAACCCAACACATTGGACGCTTGGCAAACCAATTTTGTGAATAATAAATTAGGTCCTTTACAGAATTCTTTATAATTGTAATAATGTTGTGTTTTGTTAAATAATAATATTAGTTTAGCAATCTTATTTAAGTTATATTGTTTTTTTAAGCTATTTGAATAACAGTAGGCGGTGGTTAACGCCTTAGCATAGGTTTATGACATACCCCCTGAAGGGTACGCCCCTTCTGGTTAGGTATTAATACGGTGCGTTGTCACACTGTTAAATTAGTTATAGTTTGGTTACTGTAGCCCGTGCATCACTGTGGATGGCGACATTGTCGTTGAAACGCGTTTGAGGTTAGTAAACGTATTTATTGTGAGATTTTGTGTTCAATACAGGTTTTACTTTATCTAGTTACTTTCTCACAAGTCAAGCTCATTAGTTATTTATTAACAATGTTTTGTTTGGAATTTTATTCTGTGAGATATGTGGTCTTGCGATAGAATGTTCGAGTAGCAAACTTTGCCCGAATACAGGAAAATGTAATTTAGATTATAAATAGAATTGTGACGTGATAGTAATAAATAGACAGTCTTAATAAAAGAGTAAAGGAACCAACAAGAAGATAAGATAAAATAAAAGTATAGAAAGTGCCGAAAATAATCTATTAAAATAAAAAAACAGTTATAACCAGTCAAAGCTGAGCCTAGACTATTTTGCTTGAGATCAATGAGCCTGACGTCATCGTATCAATGAGGTAGGGATTTGGCCTACGTGACAAAAAAAAAAAAAAAAAACTTCTAAAATGGTCGCTTAGTTAATAGGATGTGCTGGCGAGTAATGTTCCAGCAAGTAAAACCAATTTAAAACAAAGTTTTCATTTTTAGTCATGTGAAACAATGTCAGTGTGAAAAGAAAGTATGCAGGTATTAAGCACTACCAAAACATCAGTGAAAAAATGGTCTCGAGTGTTGTAAGTGAATAATTGAGTACAAAGGCCGCATGGTGGCAAAGTGTATAAAAAATGGTATAGTAGGCCTAAAGTTAATCTACTTTTATTCATTACATCAATAGACTTAAACACTTAAAAAGACATAAATAAACACTTTCACGTGTGAATTACGGTTGGTTAATTTAATAAACGGTACCAGGAACTGGCACATACTTTCTCACAAACATATTTAAATTACTAAACAGATTCACTGTGACTTGTAGGGTGGGGTAGAAGAGTTTTTTGATTAAAGTTGGAGATTAACTAATAAATATTATTATTATTATCTAGAGAGAAAACTATTCGATCGATTTCGAACAAATTTGCACCAAACACGTCAATTAGGTTCCAAGCACTAAAAATTTTCAAAAACCTTTTTCGTGCATCTATACAGGCCTACTGGACATGTCTGGTAAAAATTTGGTTGAAATCGATCAAATAGTTTTCTCTCTAGCTTTGTATGCTTTTATTAAAGTTGGAGATTAACTAATAAATATTATTATTATTATCTAGAGAGAAAACTATTTGATCGATCTCGAACAAATTTGCACCAAACACGTCAGTTAGGTCTTTATAGATGCACGTAAAAAGGTTTTGAAAAACAACTCCCTTTATGGCCAAAAAACTCCCAAAAATAAGTTATTATTATTATTATTATTAGTTAAACGAGAATTTTTAGAAAGATGCGGGTTTTTGCATATGGTAGGGCACATTAAAGGCTACAATAAGCCAAATTTTATCAAAATCGTTAGAGCCGTTTTTTTATAAAAAAATAATAACTGTTTTTTTGGGGTTTTTTTGGCCTAAAATTGGGTTTTTTCAAAATTTTTCAAAACCCTTTTTCGTGCATCTATACAGGCCTACTGGACATGTCTGGTGCCAATTCGTTTGAAATCGATCGAATAGTTTTCGCTCTAGCTTTGTATACATACAGACATACAGACAGACATTTTGTAAAAACCACTTTTTTGGACTCAGGGGTCCCAAAACGGATATATCCACAAAAATCTCAACATCGATTTTTTTTGCGATCACTATACTTTTTCTATACTATAGTATAGTGAGAAAGTAAAAATGAATACTTAATTGCGTTGTATTTACTGGACAATTTGAGAGATTATTAGAATCATTTCATTTGTAATAGAGTTAATCAGAGTTAATTGAAGCCATTCTGAGTATTAGTTTATAAATTATGTTTATTATTACTATAATTTTCATTAATAAAATTTGTGATTGTGTGAATGTGTTAAACATGGAGTAAAATATCAATTTTCTACACCTCGTGACTTGATTTCTTTGATACCTACTGTTGAAATTTCCAAAGTACTTTCAAGATGAACGTATCCACGACCGGATAAATAAGTGTTTGAAGTTATAAAAAAAATCACATAGATAACAAATTAATAATTAATTGTAACTAGGAATAAATTCATATATATAGGCTACTGTTTTTATTTTGTAAGTGCTTACAATATGGCTTACCAAGGTAGGCTATGTCAATTCAATTTTTATTTGTCTTAACAAAAAAAAAAAAACAAATTTATTTATGATTTTTTATTTATTTTACTTAATGTTACAATTCCACGTGTCGGCAATTTTGAAAATTGTGAAACCTTTCCAGAAGTCCTCTATATTAGAAACAGAATCACAAGAAATTACATTTTGTAATAGCCTTTGCAGGTAATTTTTTCGGTTTAAGGTATGACTTGAGAAACGAAAACATTTTGAAACCATGCAGTAAAAATTGCTTGCTTCATCCATGCACTTTTTTGTGCATAGTAATTTACAGGCAACAAATTTCTACCAAAATTTTTCAGAACTCTCGGTTTCTTAGCTTTCCCAACAAACTGCTAATGGAAGTCTATGATTCCACTGGCATTGGAACAAACCATAATTGTCAGTCTTTCTTTCCTCAATTTATACCCCGGAGCCGAAGTTTGTGAACCATAGGCTAAAGTTTTCATCAGTAGAGCTTTCCAATAGAGTCCAGTTTCATCGCAGTTATAAACTTGTTCTCTAGTTAATCCTAAATTTATTACAAATTTTGCTAGTTAATTTTTCACAGTAACCTTTAACACAGTCACTATCAGCACTCATGACTTCACCTTCTACAGAAAGCTGCCAGATCCCGTGTCGCTGCTTAAATTTTCCCAACCATCAAACACTGGCCTTGAATTCTGGATTTAGATTAACTTTAGTGTTCATTTCAAGAGCTTTCTGGATTAAAATTGGCCCACTCAGAGGTAAGCCTAAACTTCATTGTTTTAAGAAACCAGAGATACTTAGCTTCATCTAACTGCGAGTTCGTCGGTGGAGTCAGTCTAATCCGTTTTTACTAACATCGCCATTAAAAACTTCCATTTTTGCCATAAAATGTTCGATTTTGTCTCCACTCTTCTTTATATCGTTAATCGATGATCTTGCGATTTTATAGATTTCAGCTAGTTTGCTAAGTTTGCTAGTTTCTAAGACACTGTAAAATTGCAATAGCAGATCTGTAGTTTTGTAATTTGAAGGTCTTTTATAGCCATTACTGTTTAAAGAAAACCAAAAAATCACTACAATCACAAAATCAACAAACACAGTACAAAACAAAATGGAAAACAAAATCAGTAAACTGATCCCACTATATAAATAAATGTAAGGAACTTTGCGGAAGCGTACTGTATATAAACTGTATGCTTGAATGTCACACGGCAAATGTTCAGAACTGTTTGTGCAGCATATAAAGGATGAAAGTTGTGTCAGCATCTAGATATATGACACATCGACGCTACAGATAAGAGGAAAGGGAACATTTACAGTGACGGATGTACGTACCGTACTTCTAAGCATAGGCGTAACCAGGATGACCGTATGGGGGGGGTTTACAACAACCGGGTGGGGGATTTTCATCCTTTTCACTCACGGCTACGACAACACATTTGTAACGCGTGATTGTATCGAATATTTGACCCACTAAAAATCTTCCAATCTCAAAAAGACAAACACCATTGGAAAGGTAATGTTTCAAACTTAAATTTTTGTATTTACAATTTCTTGCTAAAACGTATATTACATACGTAACCATCGTTTTAGTTTTGAGTTTTCTAAAAGCAAATGTCATGCGAATGAAATACGCCGAAATGATCGTTAATTTCCAGTTCTATGTCCCCCCCCCTACAGTCCGCCCAGTATTTTTTCTGAGTTATATCTATATACTGATGGATGCATCACACTTTCCCCTATCTAAAACTGCTATCCAATCAAAACTCTGACAAATAGTTCTAAAGTCGTGGAGCGTTTTGTAGACCCTTGCAATTGGTCAGTTTTCCAACCAATAAACAGCCTTACTAATTACACGTGATATCTATGTGATAGAATATATTTTTAGACATATTTTTATATGTATGTGTAGAGAATGCTTCAAGCTTAACATTTCCTGTGAACCAAATATGTTTTGCTCGAAAGGTTTGTTGTCTATGAGCTTGAGAATGAGATTGACGTTCTCAAACCAAGGCTGTAATTTCAATTAATGGTTATTCCCCATGCAGCTTCATATCCGACCGTTGTATACCAAGCATGAGTGGGATGTTTCTATATTTCTCCTCGCTTTTGTTATTCAAATAATTCTAAGTCAAACACTTGTATGAAAAGATAATTTACAAGTATAGAGTTCAATTCTTTGATTTATTCTCTACTCTTTGTTATAATAATATTTCATTTTTGGGCAAAGTATATATTCCTAAATTACGTTTCAAACTTGGCATACTTTTGATAGCAGTCTTGTAGTAGGAACATAAAAACTGGTGTTTTCAAAATAAGAAATTTGAAATTGATAAATATGTTTATACAGTTCTATTTATAACTAAATTACAAAACTTTTTTATATTTATGGAAAAAATTTAAAAAAATGTTTACTACTTTTTAAGTAGATAAAAATTGACTTTTACTTTTCGTAACTGAACATTTTTTGCTTCTTGAGCTAATAACTTTGTAAATTTTACATCTATATTTTTTTTACTAGCATAGGCCTATATAAGCATATAAAAATTCTTTGAACCTTTCTCTACAAAAAAGCTGTGGAACACTTTTGGATTATGGTTAATTTACAATTTTTGAGAATTTAAAAAAAAATGCTTGCAAACGCCAAAAATCCATTTTCGTTAACATTGCCGGTTTTATGGTTAAATTAAGATGCAAAATAACACGTTTTAGACTTCCCAAAAGTACTTTAAAACGATATAGGTATGTATAATTTTCCACTTCTAATTGTGATTCAGGCCTACTTTAGAATAATTTAGAATAGCAACCATGACCCATCCCCCGCCAAATATTTCTGTGCGATGCTTCTAACCTTATAGGCTTGGAACACACGGCGATTTTTTTTTTGCCGACTGCGGATTAGTTACCATCCCCGATCATAAAAAGCCTCATTGGGATTCATTAAACTGAAGTGTCTAGTTCATTAATCACGAAGTGTGTTATCAAATGTATTATTTCTTTTAATGTTTTTTTTTTATATGAACAGAGAGCACCTCTTGCTTTATTGTTATTCCATCGCCAATTGAAAAGGAAGCAAAAAATATACTTATTTTCGTTCGTCCAATCAATAAATAAAAGAAGAGAAGATTTTGGAGCATTCTACACTGTGTTTCCCAATTTGAGGAACTAGAAGAAACATTTTTCAATTATTTAAGAATGTCGGTTTCGTCATTTGAATACACGCGGCTGAAGGATAGTATTCTACGAAAAAAATACTAAAATAAGGAAAATTGGCGTGTATTTGGTCACATTCGCCACTATTTTGGTGGAGAGATGGAAAATTCATCGATTGTAATGGCAGCGAGCGGCTGCACGGCTACCGTCAGCGACAAATAAACAGATCGTTTATTTTTCCGACAAATGTGTATGCTCTAATACTCTCCTTCGCGCCACTGTTGATATGACGGCGACGACAAATAATCTGTGGCGGAAAACGCAGTGTGCTGCCTTTAGAACACTATACTTTGATACACTACACTGCATCTATATAAAATAAAGTGTCAGTGCCTAATTCAACCAAAGATAATGTCAGCAATATATTGATAATTTATTGTAGCTTAACATTTGCATAGGTGTTGAAAACAAGTTAGGTATTTTAATATAAACAAAGTCCGAAATATTTTTTCAATGGGGGGTTGTAACCCCCAAAACCCCCCTGGTTACGCCTATGCTTCTAAGGATTGATACTCAGTCAAAATTCTTAGAAGTTGTTACATCAAAGGAAAGAGAAGCAAGGTTTTATTTGTAGCCTACACCACCAACCGGATGTTTATTAATTCGCGCTGTATTTTTTTGGGGTGAGGGAAACGAATTACAGAACATGACGATTTATGGAGTGACGAATTATCAAGTTTCCACTGTAATTAAAACTGAAAATAAACATGTCTAATTATTTAGTAATGAAACTTACATGTAAATTTGGTTGAAGTCAAACAGTTTAGCTTGTAGAAAGGTTAACAGCTATACTGTGACGGAAAGTATATTACTTATTCCTTTGCACTCTGGTAGGATTTTTAATATAAGTCCTCTGGGCTTGGATAGCCGGTAGTGCTGGCCACAGCCATTTCTTTGTCAAGTATGAATAGTTGGTGCAAGTTACGTTCCTATCAGCTCGGATGGCCAACAGTACTGGACAAGGTAAAATCCCTCGAACACCCGGATGGCCACACAAATGATCTGCATTAATTTATTTTTAGTAGTTTTATTTTGTCTGGATTGTGCTAAAATCTAAAATCTAAATCTTAAACTAATTAATACCCTTTTTTTCTCTGGTCTGTGTTGTATCAAAACGTAGCAATATTCGTTATATTATAACCTTACCAACAGCTTAGTTTTAAGTTGGGGTGGACTAGGCTAGTGTTTTTAAATTTTGAAGTAATTTAATAGAACAAAAGTTAATTAGTTTATTATTGCTGTTAAGTGTTTTTTGTTGACAAGTACTTGATTTTGTTTTATTTTAAATTATCAAAAATATTGTTAGATAAGTTGTATACAATGGTTTAGTTTATTCATTAAAATATATTATAACTATATATTTACAGCTAAACCAAAAACTCGCCAATAACAATATAATATATCTACTTTTTTTGCATGGCAAAATAAAAGAGGTACTAAACGTCCAAAATTTTGCTAACCAAAAATAAATACCCACTAACAACATTTTAGATTGTAGTGAAAAATAATTCAGAGTTGTTAACGACGCACTGTGAAGATGGTGGCTGAGCTGACAACAGTAACATAAGCGGCCAGCCAGGCTGGCCATCCAAGCTGTGAGGATGTCTAATTCGGTAAATATTCAAAGCTGACTGAGAATAGCGTACAGCCAGCAGCAGTGACCATCCGAGCGCAAAGGGTTAAAGACATTGAAATAGATATTTCCACAAAACTTCAGATTATTGTAATTGTATTACGTTTTTATGTTAAATGTTAATTAAAGTAATTATATTTCGTTTGCATTACTTGACAAATTATAAAATTATTACTATTACATATAAAACCAAACAATATTTTCAACTCGGTGGTTATATAGAAATTTTTATAAACTCTTTTTACAAATTGTGTTTTTTTTTGTAAGCAGTTTCGATAATATTTAAAAAGTTATGATTTACAAATATTTGATTTTAATTCTGGTGGAATTGGGTTTTATATCTTAAATATATTTTAAACAAGTTGGAAATTTAAAAAAAAGTCACCATTTATATATTATTTGTACCATTTTAATATTTTATTTTTAATACTTACATTTGATTATAGTTTGAACAAAATAACTATTGTTTTCAAAGATCGAAGTAAAATATACTATAGAGAACCAAAATCCAGTGCATATTATTTACTAAGTATTACTTTTGAAAAAACTGTTTTGAAATATTTCGAAAAATGGTTCCTTAACGAAAGAATATTAGTTTCCTTGTTTAACTTTAAATCGTGTTTTCAGTCAGAATATTCTAACAACATTCTATATATTTTATAAACTAATTTACGATGTTTAACATAAAACCGTTGTATAATTATTTCAAGGTTGGCTAAGGTCGGTTAATTCTGTACCACCTTTCTAATATGCCTCAAGACATTTCGATATAATTAGATTACTCCCTGTAATGTCTTACTCAGTTTCACTGTTTCTATGGATTATTTTGGTAGAGATCGGTGTGCCTTGTAAAAAAATAAGTTACAAGTTCCAACTTATTATGTCAATGCCTGATTAATATATCATGTAAAAAAGTGAAGAATAGATTAATTTAGCTAAAGCTGTATAATGAAACCACTATTTGATTTTTTAAATTCATACGAAACTAAAAATTACATATTGGAGAAGAAAATTTGTATAGATCACAACTTTTGATTCCGTTTTAAAATTTTTTAAAATTCAGGTGGTTTATGAAGAAGGTAAATAATATATGAATATAAATGTTTTTCACATTTTTGATATATATATGTTATAAAAAAAGTGTATGATTAGTTGAGTTCATATCTGGTAAAACGTTTTTAAAAAATAACATATATGTTTTAAACGTATAAGGACAAAACATTTTTTTTTTTAAACTCAATGTTATATAGAATTTTTATTACAATAGAATAGTTATTACAAATTGTGTTTTTTTGTACGATTATATTTAAAAAGTTAAGACTGACAGTTTTGGTGTAATAACATTGGCTCAAAACTGGAAATATGTTTTTAAAAAAATACAATTTAAACTAATTGGAGAATAAAATCCACCATTTATATCATTTTAATAATTATTGTATTACTTACGCAAGATTGTAATTTGAACAAAATAACTATTGTTTTTTAAAGATCGCAGTAAAATATAGAGTAAAATATGGTACTATAGAGAACCAAAAATGTATAATATTAAGTTATTATTATCTCGAGTTCATAAATTATTGAATACATTTGTATTTATTTCTTCTTTATTAGTAGTATCTAAAAATAGGTTTGAAACTAAAAACCCCGAATTTGATTAAAAATAATAAATTTTAAACGTACGATATATAGGTTAGTTTCCTTTTAGTTTAGTTTAAATATTTCTAAGTTCCTATTGCTACTTTTAAAACGGTATGCCTACCAACTATTCTTACCCGTCAAGATTTGTGTATGTTATTTACATATTACTTTTGAAAAAACTGTTTTAAATATTTAAAAAAAAAATTACCTTAACCAAAGAATAATAATTTTCTTGTTTAACTTAAAAACGTGTTTTTAAATTGACAACAGTTCAATTTTACAGTGTTGAATTCACATAATAATATTTAAATCGGTAATCTTAATATAGAGAAAGTTGTGGTCTCCCTTAGGTTTCTCCTTAGGTTGGGTTAAGTTATCAAAAATACAAATAAATTTGAGACAACAGTTTTTTTTATAAGGGTTCAAAATCTGGGGTTGGTGAGAGGAATGGGGTTATTTGAGGAATTTTTGAGGTGTAGGGTGTCTGGGAAGGGGTCAACCTGCGGTAACAAAAAAATAAAAGATAGTTGTATTTAAACTTTAGGTTTATATGGGGGTGGAATTTATTTTTAGTCATGGATCCACCTGCGTTAAAAGAGAGAGTTGATTTTAGCCTTATGTTTATAGGGGAGAGGGTAACCTTGGGTAAGGTTTAAAAAAGGTGGGGTTTAGATTTATGGGTAAGGTTTAAAAAAGGTGGGGTTTAGATTTATTTTTAGTCATGGATCCACCTGCATTAAAAGAGAGAGTTGATTTTAGCCTTAGGTTTATTTATAGGGGAGAGGGTAACCTTGGGTAAGGTTTAAAAAAGGTGGGGTTTAGATTTATTTTTAGTCATGGATCCATCTGCATTAAAAGAGAGAGTTGATTTTAGCCTTAGGTTTATAGGGGAGTGGGTAAGTTTTTGGGATGTTGGGGAGTGATCCGGGAATAATGGGGTGGTGGGTAGAATTTTGGGGGTGGAGGGATGAATTTTTGAACTTGGGGCTGGAAAAAGGGAGTGGTAGGAGGGTTTTGAAGGGGGATCCGGGCGTGGTGAGGGGAATTTTCTGGCCAGAGGCGGGAACAAGGGGGTGGTAGGTGGGAGGTGGAATTTTTGGGCCAGGGGCGGAAAAAGGGGGTGGTGGGAGGAAATTTTGGGGCAAATTTTGGGGTTGGGGGAGACCCCGGCACACCCTGGTGTAAAACCGTCTATTTCCCTCTACTCCTGAGCCAGGTTTAGGTGTCCCAGATAAGGTTTTCATAGGTGCAAAAAATACATTAATACATAAGATCATAGAAATATTTTTACAAATTTGTATAGATTCAAGAATTAATATATCAAGTTGTTTATTGAAAGCTTTATATTATGTTTATTTCTGTATGTAATATTCATGAACGTGCAGCACAGCCTTTTATAGGGGTATTCATACTCTAATGAAGGTAGACTGATCTCTTCAATAGCATTCCGTGACTATCTTCAGATACTTAGCTAATAAAAGTATGACTGTATTTACCACCTACACATTCTTTGCATGTTTATAATAAATATTATGTTTTCATACTTTTTATAAAATTTGCAGTATTCAAGAAATAAAATCTCTCTTCCATACAATTCTTGTTCCATAAGCCAAGGTCTGTTTAAAAACCAGTGAGCCTTACAGAACATGCACTACTTATTGAAGTTTAGAAGATATTTTATATTGATAACCTACACACAAGTTTGATAAATGTTCTTGTTTGTTATTTATGTTTTCAAAACTAAACTTACAAAAATATACTAGTAATGCAAACGAAATATAATTACTTTAATTAACATTTAACATAAAAACGTAATACAATTACAATAATCTGAAGTTTTGTAGAAATATCTATTTCAATGTCTTTAACCATTTGCGTTCGGATGGCCAGTACTGCTGGCTGTACGCTATTCTCAGTCAGCTCTGAATATTTACCGAATTAGACATCCTCACAGCTTGGATGGCCAGCCTGGCTGGCCGCTTATGTTACTGTTGTCAGCTCAGCCACCATCTTCACAGTGCGTCGTTAACAACTCTGAATTATTTTTCACTACAATCTGAAATGTTGTTAGTGGGTATTTATTTTTGGTTAGCAAAATTTTGGGCGATTAGTAACTCTTTTATTTTGCCATGCAAAAAAAGTAGATATATTATATTGTTATTGGCGAGTTTTTGGTTTAGCTGTAAATATATAGTTATAATATATTTTACTGAATAAACTAAACCATTGTATACAACTTATCTAACAATATTTTTGATAATTTAAAATAAAACAAAATCAAGTACTTGTTAACAAAAACACTTAATGGCAATAATAAACTAAGTAACTTTTGTTCTATTAAATTACTTCAAAATTTAAAAACACTAGCCTAGACCACCACAACGTAAAACTAAGCTGTTGGTAAGGTTATAATGTAACGAATATTGCTAAGTTTTGATACAACACAGACCAGAGAAAAAAAGGGAATTCATTAAAGGTGGGGTTTAGATTTATTTTTAGTCATGGATCCACCTGCATTAAAAGAGAGAGTTGATTTTAGCCTTAGGTTTATAGGGGAGAGGGTAAGTTTTTGGGATGTTGGGTGAAATTTTTGGGGAGGTTGGGATGAAGTTTTGGGGTGAGGGGTGACCCGGGAATAATTGGGTGGTGGGTGGAATTTTTGGGGAGTGATCCGGGAATAATGGGGTGGTGGGTGGAATTTTTTGGGTGGTGGGATGAATTTTTGAACCTGGGGCTGGAAAAAGGGGGTGGTAGGAGGGTTTTGAAGGGGGATCCGGGCGTGGTGAGGGGAATTTTCTGGCCTGGGGCAGGAACAAGGGGGTGGTAGGTGGGAGGCGGTGAGTGGAATTTTTGGGCCGGGGGCGGAAAAAGGGGGTGGTAGGAATTTTGGGGGTGGTGGGAGGAATTTTTGGGGCAAATTTTGGGGTTGGGGGAGACCCCGGCAAACCCTGATGTAAAACCGTCTATTTCCCTCTACTCTCAGGATATCTCACTTGTGATGCCGTGGTTACGTCACAGGTCACTTGACCTCAATGCAGCGGGCAGTTAAGGTTGCTTCAAGGGCAGAGCAGTGGTAGGATTGAATGAGGCAACAACCTCGGCACAGCTATCCGCGATAATTTATATTGGCAAACTAATCATCCCTTATATTAATTATTATGTATTAATAAGTAATAATGGCCGGCTAATTCCTGGAGTATATGGTGATCGCCATGGATGGCCTAGACAGGTATGAGCACCGGTAAATAGTGTTTTAGTGCAGTGCAACGAAAACATGATGATGTCGTAAGGCTAAGCATGTCCTAATGTTGTAATTATATGGGTTAATATTAAATTGTGTGTAGGTGTAAGTTTTTCTACATTAATTAGCAATAATCAAAGCTGGCTCCTAAGGTAATGGTGTGGTGAATCGTATGTTCAGTTAACAATTAAATTAAGGTTAAGATGCTCCGACATGGTCGGTTTATGTTAAAATAGACAAAAATTGAATCGGTGCCCTAAAAATGGTAATGGAGGCGGGTTCCGCACGTCTCAAACTCCAAATAAACATCGAAAGGAAAGCAAAGCTGCTGTTGCCAGTCTTTCAGTTGCTTTGATAAAACTGTGTTTACGTAATATGTCATATCTGTATTTAAAGATACCTGTGCGGTTTTAGTTAGGCAAGGAATCTTACAATCCTAAAGGGGTTTTAGAATATTTAATAAAATTGTGTTTACATAGCATGCCTTGTCTGTGTATAAAGCTATATGAAGGATTTTAGTTATGTAAGACATTCCTCAAAATAACATACTGTAAAAACTACTATTTAAAGAAATTAAAACGATATATTTCTTTTGGTGATTGTGTCATAATTGTCTTTACAAACCATAACTTTCCCTTGAATAAATGTGTGGAATAGAAACATACTTAATATAACTTCATATAAAAAACAGTTTAAAGCTTACCTGCAACTCCTGACAACTCTTTGTGTTCTACAGCCTCTGCAGTCTCTGTTACTTCTCCCAGACCCAGACATCCAACAATACTCTTGCCTGTAGAAATTACTTTACCATTTTTAGTTAGCAATAAAGCACAATCTCCATTATTAGCTGAAACACAAAATATTTGAACTGTTACATTTTGTATAATTACGTACTGTCTTTTTAAACTAAAAAACATAGTCTTCTTTCAGCTTTCTAAATACTAACACTGTATATAGCATTTTTTCAGTTATTATTCAAATATATATTATTTTTAATTGTTAAGTATTAGACATTATATTTCTTAGAATTATACATTAAATACATTATTTACATAAAGGTTTTGAAATTTTTTTTAAAACAACCCGCTTTATGGCCAAAAAACCCCCAAAAATCAGTTATTATTATTATTATTAGCTAAACGAGAATTTTTAGAAAGATTCGAGTTTTTGTATATGGTAGGGCACATTAAAGGCTACAAATAAGCCAAATTTTATCAAAATCGTTAGAGCCGTTTTTTTATAAAAAAATAATAACTGATTTTTGGGGGTTTTTTTGGCAAAAAAGGGGCTGTTTTCAAAAATTTGCAAAACCTTTTTTTCGTGCATCTATACAGGAATACTGGACATGTCTGGTGCAAATTTGGTTGAAATCGATCGAATAGTTTTCTCTCTAGCTTTGTATACATACAGACATACATACAGACATTTTGTAAAAACCACTTCTTTGGACTCAGGGGGTCCCAAAACGGATATTTCCACAAAAATCTAAACATTGATTTTTTTTGCGATCACTATACTTTCTCTACACTATAGTATAGTGAGAAAGTAAAAATAATAATAGATTTTTTGGGGGTTGTTTGGCAAAAAAGGGGTTGTTTTTCAAAAAATTTCAAAACCCTTTTTCGTGCATCTATACCTGCCTACTGGACATGTCTGGTGCAAATTTGGTTGAAATCGATCGCATAGTTTTCTCTCTAGCTTTGTATACTTTTATTAAAGTTGGAGATTGACTAATAAATATTATTATTATTATCTAGAGAGAAAACTATTCGATCGATTTCGAACAAATTTGCACCAAACACGTCAATTAGGTCTTTATAGATGCACGTAAAAAGGTTTTGAAAATTTTGAAAAACAACCCCCTTTATAGCCAAAAACCCCCAAAAATCAGTTATTATTATTAGCTAAACGAGAATTTTTAGAAAGATGCGGGTTTTTGCATATGGTAGGGCACATTAACCCTAAAACCGGCATCTTTAAGGAAAATGGATTTTTTGGCGTGTGCAAGCATTTATTCAAAAATTCGCCAAAAATAGTAAATTAACCCCAATCCAAAAGTGTTCCATAGTTTTTTTTGTAGAGAAAGGTTCAAAGAATTTGTATATGCCAGTAAAAAAATTATAGATGTAAAATTTAGAAAGTTGTTAGCTCAAGAAACAAAAAATGTTGTTACGAAAAATAAAAGTTCAACTTCAAGTCTACATAAAAAGTAGTAAACATTTTTTGTAATTTTTCCATAAATGTGAAAAAGTTTCGTAATTTAGTTCTAAATAGAACTGTATAAAAACATTTAACATTTTCAAATTTCTTATTTTGAAAACACGAGGTTTTATGTTCTTACTACAAGTCTGCTATCAAAAGTATGCCAAGTTAGAAACGTAATTTACTAATATATGCTGTGCCCAAAAATAAAATATTATTATAACAAAGTGTAGAGAATAAATCAAAGAACTGAACTGTATACTTGTAAATTATCTTTTCATAAAAGTGTTTGACTTAGAATTATTTAAATAACAAAAGTTAGAAAAATATAGTAAACTCTCGTCTGTACAAGATGCGTGCGCATACTCCTATGTCTGGCTATGTTGTAAAAGTCCGTTATGCTTCAGATTTGAACGTTAGATGAGACCGTATTAGCAGTCACTTTCCCACGGTCCTACACAATAAACTGTTCATAGAATATTTGGTTTACAGGGGAAGTTAGCTTGAAGAATTATCTTTACAAAGATACCAAAATATCTATAAAAAACGATTGAGGTCATACAGATATCTCGTGAAATAAATAACGCTGTTTATTGGTTGGAAAACTGACCAATTGCAAGGGTCTACAAAACCCCTTCTAACTTCAAAACTATTGGTCCGATTTTTGATTGGATGAAAGTTTTGGATAGGGGAAATTGTGATGAATCCATCGATACGTAGATTTAACTAAGACAACCTAATGTGCGGGTTTTAGAGATTGACAAAAGTTGAGTAATTTCGTTATGTTTTGAATGAATTTTCAGGCGCCGATTGATTTGTAGAAAACTAATAAACTGCAACGATGATTACGTATGTAAATATACGTTTTAGAAAGAAATTGTGAATACAAAAAATAAAGTTTGAAACATTACCTTTCCAATGGTGTTTGTCTTTTTGAGATTGGAAGATTTTTAGTGGGTCAAATATTCAATACAATCACGCGTTACAAATGTGTTGTCATGATCGCACGTTTCGTGCGATTTGCCGGTTCTAGGGTTAAAGGCTACAAATAAGCCAAATTTTATCAAAATCGTTAGAGCCGTTTTTTATAAAAAAATAATAACTGATATTTTGGAGGTTTTTTGGCCAAAAAGGGAGTTGTTTTTCAAAAATTTTCAAAACCCTTTTTCGTGCATCTATACAGGCCTACTTGACATGTCTGGTGCAAATTTGGTTGAAATCGAACGAATAGTTTTCTCTCTAGCTTTGTATACATACAGACATACATACAAACATACATACAAATATACATACATACATACAGACAGACATACATACATACAGACAGACATTTTGTAAAAACCACTTTTTTGTACTCAGGGGATCCCAAAACGGATATTTCCACAAAAATCTCAACATGTCAACACTGAAAGGATGGTGCCCTATAGCGGTGTAGGTTGTTTGTCCCTAAAAAGGGACAGAAATAGGGAGTTTCTTTTAAAATCCAAAAAGGGCGGCCACGTCTTTAGGCAAAATTTTTCGGCGCAAAATTCGGCCCTCCCCGGCGGCGCCCCATGCGTTCGCATGTTCTGCATGGTCCTTGCTCCGGCCCTGCGTGTATTCTTCCATCAACTCCTTCATTCCAGCACACTACAGATGTGTCATCGCATATGACATCAATTTAGATGGGAAGAATTAAGCGATTCCATTTATACAAAGAATGAATACAAAATTGAACCCTGGAACACAAATTTTAACTAATCTAGAATCAATCTTAACTGTTTTAAATTCAGAGTAGATATTGTACATAATTCCATAAAATGGTAACAGCCTAATAAAAATGGTGTAATAAGCTCATGTGCTAAACGACAAACACCATGATACATAATAAAGCTAATCACACAAGATTGAGGTACAAGATAAAAAACTTTCGATACGACTAAAAACAACCAAGCAACTTTCTAACCAACATCTCGTCTGTAAAACATATTTTTATAGCTGAACTATTTTTATCTAGGAAAGCATGATTCAGGATAACTCTTTCAAAACCCTTAGCCAATACAGAAGTCAGATTAATAGGTCAATAGTTAACTACATGAAATGTAGATAAATCTAACAATACTACATTTTGTATATTAAGAGAAACATTTCTTCTGAAATAGGTTTTTTTTTATTTTTAAAGGCGAAAAACCTGGGTGGTTATCATCGCCTGGACAACGAAGAGCATTCACATAATGCTCATACGATCACACAGAGGGGCCATTCCATGAAAAGTGAGCCTTGGGTGGAAAAAATAAAATGCATTTATATTAATGTTTTTTTACTTTTTTGTAATCTAAAAGATGTGGAAAAAGTCATCCAGAAATTATTTTTTTCCAAAAAATTTTTTTTAAAGCTAAATTAAACCTTTATGTTTCCTTTATACATCCACAGCACTTTGGTATAATTTTTTTCTTTCAGGTTAGTATTTTTTTTTTTCACAGAACACAGCTGATTGTTAATTGTTATTGGCTGTATGTTTGAAGAAGAGATCTGTACTACACACTTTGCATTTTCAATATATTTTTAGGTAATTTGTTTACTATTTATTAGCGACTAAAGAAAATTATACACTATTGTCCCACCCGTGACAGGAAAAGAAGGAAAAGTTAAAATTGTATCTATATTTGGTTTAGGGTCATGTTAAAAATTTGCAAAAGTTACTTCTAGAATCAAATTAGTCTATTGCTGTGGTTCATTAAAATAACAAAAAGAAACTGTAATTTATATTAAGTGTTTGAGTTTTGTCCCACCAGTGACAGTTTCTGAGAGTATTGCAGGTTTTACTTTACAATTTTGAAATTAATGTTTTGTTATGGAATTTCTAGGTTAGTTCAATGTAAGCATAACTTTTGACTATCACACAACAGTAAAACTATTTCTGTAACTGTAATAACCACATGATAAAACTATGTTATAATCTAACACACACTTTTGTTAAGTTAGGCCTATGTTACGTATTTGGTAATACCTACAACTGCATATATATGTGAGCACTTATTTCTCATGATGATGGAGATGTAAAAATAATGTGTTTGAGATGTGTAGGTGACTCTGGTTACACTTTCAAAGTTGATCAAAAAGACGACGTATCATACATCCAGTTTGAAAAGTTAATCAGTGTCTTACCACAACTAAAACTGAAATGTGTGAGGAATGGCACAGTTTTTTATGAGTTTGATGATGTAAATATTGATGTCTTTGAAAGTGGTTAAGAGATCAAGTGGTTAAATGTTTTTTTTTTTATTATTTAAACTTTTTCAAATGTCCATTAATTTTGTATTCTATAAGTTTTTGATGAAAACATGGTTTTTTAGACTAGGTATTTATAAAAAACAACTTAGTACAAGTTGTGGACGCAAATAGTTTAATTTTTTTCATAATATGTTTCAAAACTCTTTACAATTAATTGTAAGTCTTTGTAATGCATTTAAAGTGTACTGATCCCTGTGGAAAGTTTTCATGAATAAAACAATTTTTTTATGTCATAACTCATTCTTCTAGTTACTGTGTCCCACCCGTGACAGTTTCTTGTCCCACCCGTGACACTAGTTAAATACAAATAAAAGTAAATATATTTAAGATATAGCTTTAACTTTGGAGGCATTAAAATAAGGGTGTTTTAAGCTATGGCAATAAAAAATGCCAGTTAATTTTATTGAGCCAATTCACAGAGTTTGATACTTTTTTAGAATGATACATAGTGGTTCTTCCTTTTTCTGTCCCACCCGTGACAGGTTTTAAAAGTGCAATAACTCTTTTGTTAAGTAAGAAACAGCTCTAAGATAATCAGCAATATTTTTATAACTATTCATGAATACAACAATACAGTTTTTGATTTATTATGTTTTATAACTTAAAATATATTGTCTTCCGAACACAATCAAACACGTCCAACTGTCCCACCCGTGACGATGGAATGGCCCAGAGGTATAAAATTTCACTTTTAATTTACACACACTAAAGACACAACACGATAAAATAACAACAATAATTACACAATAACAATTTGTCATAGGGCTGTAAAGGGCTGTTGCATAACAGTGAATAAACTCTAATTAAAATAACAAGTAATAAATGTAAACATGGTATTTAAGTTATGTAAGTAATGGTTTGGGAGTCATCACCCAGCATCCTCCAAATACAATTTTGTATGTAAAACCTCTTACGAACATGTTTTAGCTTTTCGCAATCTAAAAGAAGGGTGTTTAATTGAAAAGAGATTTAAGCAGTAAGGACAAAGTGGCAGGTCCCCCCGACGCATCAGAAACCCGTGGGTTAACCCAGAATGGCAAATGCGTAGATGAGAAACCACCACTTCCTCTTGACGGCTTTGGCAGTTTGAGGATATCTATGGCCGAACGGTATCTTTAATTTGGCAGAGTTTATTTCCTAGTACTGCTACCCACTCTTCTTCCCACTGTCTAAATAGGGCTTGTTTTAAAAAAGACATATAGTCGGACAACATAACTCTATTCACGCTAGGCTGTAAGGAACTTACACTTGTCTTTCTTGGCAGCTAGTCTGCTTTAGTATTTCCTTGCATACCGGCGTGACCCGGAACCCAGCAGAACGATACCCTCACGCCCCTTAGACGAAGTCTGTGCGTGGAGCACAGAATATCTTTGACCAAAGGGTTAGGAAAGTACATATTTTGAATGGTCTCAAGTGCACTTCTTGAATCTGAACATATAAGAAGGTGCTCTGGTGTTGGTAGAACAATATTGAGTGCCTTGAGTATTGCAAAAATGTCTGCTGTATATATACAGAAGAGGAAGATGGTAATCCATAAGTGAAACTGTTTCCTGAAAGAACCAATGCGCATCCGACTCTATTGTCCAGTTTAGAACCATCAGTGAAAATAATCTGACTTGATGGATAATGTTTACATATGGATATTCCCGACGGTGAACAATATCGGGTGTAGTTTGTTTTAGATATCTAGACAATGAGAGACATGAGGTTTTCTAATCGACCATGGAGTGACAAAACATGGTGTATTTTCATATATAGGAGGTAGTGCTACCCCCAGATTATTGAGGATATGGAAGGTTCTGATCCCAAAGGGAGCAGTGGATTGTTTAAGGAATTCGTACTGTGAAAATAATGGATTGTTAAATACAATATGATATGATGAAGGGTGTAAAGGTTTGGAGCACAAATTACACATATATGACAATTGTAGCTGTTGTCAGCGTCGCGTGAGCGATGGCTCACCCGTTTCAACAAGCAGACTACTAATGGGACTAGAACAAAAAGCTCCGGATGCTAGACGGAGAGCAGTGTTATGATCAGAATCAATCTTTTTAAGAACCGATAACCTAGCTGACGAATAGACTATGGACCCATTGTCAATTCGTGATTGAATAAGAGCTCGGTAAAAACGCAGCATGCAGGTTCTTCGGCTCCCCAATGAGAACCGCTTAAAACCTGTAACATTATCAGATTCATTGAGTTGAACTTGGCATGGTACTTGATAAGCTCTCAGTGTTTCTCTTATTTGATCGGGATATTTTGATTACTCTGTGGGAAAATTTTTGTACCTACTTATGTTGTTTAGTTTTGTGTACGATCTGACAAGTGTCAGTGAAGTTTATAGGATGTGTTAAGTGTGAAAATCTTTAAAAGTGTTATTATAAAAAGTTTGATTTTAATATTTTTGTCTAATCATGTTATTGAAATGGGCTACTAGGTTTTGTGTACTGTAATTACTGTTTGCAAAGCCTAAACAAATATTGACCATGTGGGTATGAGTAATCAAATAGAAAACAGATAAGGAAAACTATCAGGTGAAGTTGAATTACATTATTTATTTACAGATAGTTACACAAATATTTTAGTTAAAGATAAGTTTTCATGTCTAGTAAAATGGCTAGGAGAGAAAAAAAGACTGAAACAGTGACAGTCATAATAAACAGAATACTCCAATCAGATTTCCTTTTTGAAAACAACCTTCTTGAGCATATTTCCATTATGTGTCTCAAGGCAAGAACTTTTAAAAGTATTCTTCAAAATGAAGAACTATGTTCCTTTCTTACTTCTTTTGAATATATTTTGAATACTGTAAATGCAGTGTACGTAGAGAATGACAGGGTGCAAGCAAATGAGTTATTAAAAGGTGCGGACATGGTAGATTTGGAAGAGCAGCTAAAGGCTCAAAAAATACTGTGTAGTGAATCATTTGAGTTGTGTAGTAAACAGGACATCGAATTAAGAAGATATATTTTAGTATTAGAAAAAGAAAATAAGGAACTGCAGCAAAAAACTATAAAATTGACAGCGGATATTTCTAGAAGTGAGGAATTAATAAAAATTCTTGAGTCGGACGCCAGGCGCCTAAATAGTGTTTCCGTAAAAAATGTTCGAATTCAAACGGAAAGTATGGTAAACGATCAAGAGATGTTCACATCGCATAAAAAAACAAAGTCTGCCAGCGTACAAACTGATAGCAATACCCATTTTTTATTAAACTACAAAAGTGATGTCTTATCACTAAAAAATAACTTTAAAATTGTAAACAACTATGCTCAGCACGCACACACACACAAAAAGAAAATACTTCTTGTGTCGGACAGTCATGGGCGAGGATGGAGTGAACTCATTGCTAAGAAAATGGAGCATCATTTTTGTGTTAGTAGTTTTGTAAAGCCAAATGCTACACTAGAACAAATTGCAGGCGATTTAATAAACACTACCAAGAATTTTACAGTGAATGATTTTGTGATTATTGTTGGTGGTACAAATGACATAGGGACTAAAAGCCAGCGCATGTTAATAGATGTGCTCAATAAAGCCATTAATAGTGTAGTAAATGCTAAGGTAATTGTAACTACGATACCGTACAGACATGATGAACCTTATTTGAATAATGTAATATATAATATAAACAAAGCTATCTTAAAAAATGTTAAAGATAATAATGCTATATTGTTTGATGTAAATAATCGTATTTTAAGAAGGGATTATACCCGCTATGGGTTGCATTTGACTAAATTAGGTAAAATTAAGATAACAACAAGATTGGCAGAACTCTTAAAGTTTAATAGCATGCTAAACAAGCCACTGCCAGTTTTGCAACAGATTCCCTGCTCTGACTCTGCTCTGCTGGAGATTGAAGAATTAAATAGTACTAAGTCCTCTGAACACAATGTTAGTATTTCAAGTGATGTTTCAAACTTTTTAGTCATGGAGGGTGTGGCGGGGTGGAGTCTGGGAGAGGGGGAGGCACGGGGCGGTGCTGGGGTCTCCGTGAGTCTTGTGTCGGAAAAAACCGGGGAATGGACCGAAATTTGAGTTTGAATATATTAGCTTATAATATTAGAAGTATAAATGGGAAAATTCCGGAATTTTTAATCTTTCTTCGCAGCTTATCAGTAAAACCCATGGCTGTTTGTCTATTTGAAACATGGACTACAAAATTCAATGAAGATGCGCTCAATATTTTTAAAGGTTATAGACTGGGCTCCTGTTTCTCACGTTTAAATATCAGGGGAGGAGGAGTTGCAGTTCTCATCCGAGATGATGTTAAATCTCTAGAAGTCAATATGTTAAATAACCCAAGCATAGAAAGCATTTTTGAATATGCTATTACTGAATTAAAATTGCCTAATGGTCAGTCGTGTATGGTCGTTTCCATGTACAGAGCTCCAAACTCTGATTTTTGTATTTTTATGGAAAAATTAGATCAATTATTGAATAAAATATTAAAGCGATCAAAAAATAAAATGTTAGTTTTAACTGGGGATTTTAACATAAACTTTTCTCAAAATTCAAAAGAGAAATTTGAACTTGAACAACTTATTAAATCTTATAATCTGTTAATTAATTTTCACCAATCAACAAGAATATCTCCTGAATCAGAAACGTGCATTGATAACATATTCACAAGTTTTAAATCAACAAAAAATAGTTTATGTGAACCCGGATTATCGGATCACAAGGGTATGTCTGTGTTGCTAGAGAGCTTCGAGCAAACCCGTGGTTTGAAACCAAAATATAAAAGAATTTACAATAACAGTAATATGACGTGTTTCGTCTCACGGTTATATGAAAATTTTTCTGAAATTTCATTGACTTCAAATGATTTAAATAAGAACTATAAAACTTTTTTTACAAAATTTAACTTCTATTTCGAAGAGGCTTTCCCCCTTATAAGTTATAAATCTCAAATAAAGGGACAAACAGGTCATTGGATAACAAAAGGTATTAGAATCTCTTGTCAACATAAGCGTGAATTGCATGACTCATTGAGATCCCACAGCTGCCCTGTTATGTTGCTAAAATACAAAGCATATTGTAAGATATTGAGAAGAGTCATTCGGGATGCAAAGTGCATGGCTAATGATAGATACATTTCAGGTGCTGAAAATAAGGCAAGGGCAATGTGGCAAGTTGTCCATAAAGAGACAGGGAGAGCAAAGCAACATAGAAATTATGATATTGTTTTAAAGCAGGATAGGCGGATAATTAAGAAACCAAGTGATGTAGCAAGTAAATTTAATAACTTCTTTATAAATGTTACAGATGATCTGAAGCTTAAAGCAGATGACAATAAAGCAAGTAATTTTTTAAAGGAAAGGATAAATGGAGTTCCAAACTCCTTGTTCCTTTATCCTACAACGCCTTCTGAAATTTACAAAATTATTATGAATTTAAAAAACAAGAAGTCGGTAGGCTGGGATGCAATCCCAACATCCGTGTTAAAGGCTAGTGCTCATCTAATTTCAAAACCGCTTTCCTGTCTTGTAAACGATTCATTTGAATCAGGTATATTCCCAGATAGTTTGAAACTTACTATTGTAAGACCACTTTTTAAAAAAGGTGATAATAAGGATGTTTCAAACTATCGTCCTATAGCACTGTTATCAGTTTTTTCAAAAATATAGTATTTTAAATAAGAATCAGTTTGGATTCCGTAAGGGGTTCTCTACCTCTTCTGCTATTTTTTCTCTCTTGGACATGGTTATAAATTGTATCGATAGAAAAGGTCAGGTTGCATCAGTCTTTTGTGATTTGTCAAAGGCTTTTGACTGTGTTGACCATAACATTTTAATGGGAAAACTTAATTTTTATGGTATAAGGGGTAAATCTAATAATTGGATAAAGTCATATTTATTTGGCAGAAAGCAGAAAGTAGTTTATACTGACAGCTCTCTCAACTCCTATGAGTTTACATGGGAGCCTGTACTTCGTGGTGTACCTCAAGGTTCAATCTTGGGGCCTTTGCTCTTTTTAATTTATCTAAACGATTTGCCTGACAACGTTGGTCCTGCAAAATCAGTATTATTTGCTGATGACACTACTTTGACGGTGTTTGGCCAAAGTAGTGTAGACTTAGCTATATCGGAAAATTCGGCAATGTCAAAGGCCAATGATTGGTTTATGGCAAATAATTTGAAATTAAATATAGTAAAAACTAAATTAATACAATTTAAAACAAAATCAACTCCAAATAAAATTATTGTTAGAGGCGAGGAAGAAATACAAAACACAGTTAATGTAAATTTTCTTGGTGTTATTGTGGACGAAAATTTAAATTGGAGATGCCACATTTTAAAGATTGCGAATTCCCTGGCATCAGCTTGCTTTGCTCTCCGAATGGTTTCAAGGATTACCAGTGTAAAAACCATAAAAACTGTTTACTTTGCATATGTATGTTCTCTGTTGAGATATGGGGTGATCTTCTGGGGGAACTCTGTCGATGCTTTTAAAGTTTTCCGTATTCAGAAGCGAATAATTAGAATAATGTTTAATTTTAAATTTAATCAATCGTGTAGGCCTTTTTTTGAAAAATATACAAAATTTTAACTTTTCCATCTATTTACATATATGAAATGTTGTTGTTTTTTAAGGCAAATCAGGGTATGTTCGAGGAAAAACAATATAGCCATACATATCTGATGAGGAAAAAAATATTGCAATATCCTGTGCACAGTTTGAAATTTTTAGAACGTGGTGTTTATTACTCTGGTTTGAAATTATTTAATAAACTTCCAGATAATATTAAAAAACAAAGCCGTTTCGAGAATTTTCTTGGATCACTCAGAGGATACCTTTTGAGGCATGCTTTTTACTCAGTGGAGGAGTACCTCAGTTCATGACCTCTGGGTGACTAGGATGCATTTTGTATTCAGGATGACACTCAGAAGTTAATTAATAACATATATCATGTAAACATGGATTCACCGTGTCTTAATTTGTTTGTATTATAAATTTGTATCTTGTGTACTTGTTGTATTGTATCTTGTATTGTATGTGATGGTTTTATATGTATTAAGGTATGACAACTCAAATGTATACCGCAGCATTGCTGCACTATGTATGCCAAATTGATGCAAATAAATAGATAGATAGATCTAAGATCTTAATGCAGAGTAATTTTAAATTTGTCACATGTGGGTTCCAAGAGAGTCTATGGTCGAATATAAGACCTAGAAAAGTGACGGTGTTATCGGAGTGAAGTTGAGTTCCGTTTAGGTATAAAGTGGGACTAAAATGTTGTCTGCGATGAGTAAAAGCACAATGCATCTAGATTTAGCAGCGGAAAAATTAAATCCTATCTGAATGGACCATGTTTGTAATTTTTTGATCGTTAATTGCAGTGTTCTTTCTGCGATTGCCGTGTTTCTGTTTGCCCCGTAAATGGCAAAATCATCAACAAAAAGAGAACAGTGGACAGGTAATCGGACATTAGCAGTGACGCTATTAATAGCAACTGCAAATAATGTGACGCTAAGTACACTGCCTTGAGGGACACCATTCTCTAAATAAAATCTATCTGATAAGGTGGATCCAAGACACCATAAAATATCGATTAGACAGGAAATTTTTAATAAATGCTAATATTCTCCCATGAATACCCCAAGATTGTAATATATTTAGAATTCCTCTTCTCCAAGCCGTATCATATGCCTTTTCAAGATCGAAAAACACTGCAACAAGTGTCTGACGAAGAAGAAAGGCATTTTGAATGGCCGACTCTAACAAAACCAGCTGATCAATAGATGATCTTCCCTGTCGGAAACCACACTGTTCTTTACAGATCAGTTGGTTACTTTTAAGGTACTATACAAGCCGCCGATTGACCATCTTGTCCACCAGTTTACATAGAACGCTGGTGAGAGAGATAGGAAGATAACTACTTGGATCAGTTTTGTCTTTCCCTGGTTATAATAGAGGAATTACTTTGGCCTCCAACCAAGAATCAGGAAAGATATGCTCATCCCATAATATACGTTTGTATATTTGGAGAAGAGCTGCCCTACCAGACTCTGGAATGTGTTTAATCATAGAATATACAACATTATCGGGTCCGGGAGCTGAATCCGTAGCCGACAATAAGGCAGATTCCAATTCATCCATTGTAAATGGGTTATTTAACGGAGAATCCTGCTATATGCCGATAGTGAATGGCATGGCCTCTTGAGCCGTTTTATATGTACGAAAGCATCATAATACACAGTAGTTGAAGAGAACCTAGAAAAGGATGAGCCCAAAATGTTTACAATTTTATGGCTGTCTGTAGTCAATATCCCACCACAGGAGCTGAGGAAACATGGCCACACACAAAACGTAAAACTTCTTCCAAACTGTTGATGTGGGAGTCGTTCTGGTTATTCTACCAATATAATGGGTCCAAGAATCTTTCCTGCTCTGCCTGAATACTCTGCGAGCTTTGGCATTTGTCATTCCACCAAGGAACTGGTGGACATTTTGGTCATGTTGAAGATTTTGATATATTATTTTCTGCTGCTGAAATAATGGAATCTGTAAATATATCAACTGTTTCATTTATAAAAATATGTTGATTATTTTCTGGTAATGCAAATTGATTTGTAAAATCATTCCATAAGGCTTTGTTTATTATCCATCGAGGTGTTCGGTTGTTCAGAAAGAGGAGTCGTTAACCCTTTCCACTCGAGTGTCGGAGCAGCCCCGCACCCTACTAATCCGCAAGAACTCATATGTCGGGCAAGCCCCGAACTCGCTATGACAACGTTCTTTGATTGCATTTTAGTATATTGCATTTAGTATATTGCATACAAGTATATTTTTTTAATTTTTATTTATTGAAAAAAATAGAAATTTGTAAAAAATCGGAAAAAACAAGAATTTTGGACAAATTTTGGGTTATTATGCAAACAGTTTGCATAACAACCCATGCTGACATTTAAGATTTTTCACCGACTCCTGACGGACCGTCCCCCAGAGAAGGTGAAAAATCAGCCATATTCTAAAAAAGTAGTTTTTTATACCCATAAACAATTTGCAAAGTTTCAATTGTGTAAGTGGAACCTGGAAAAAGATATTGGGTTGTTCCGGGACTTTTTGCAACCCCTGTATATATGTAGGCCTACTGCCGATTTCGTATGTGTGATTAGTGTGGCCGTGACCGAATGGTAGCGATAGTGACCAAATGGTAGCGATTGTGACAGAATAGTAGCGATCATGACCGCATTGTAGCAATTGTAACCGCACGGTAGCGAACGGGGCCCTTTTGATAGTGATTTAAATTTGTGATTACAAAATGCTGGAAGACAAGTAAAATAAGTCATTTTGATAACTAAAACAAACAATGGTTGGGGTAAGCAGCTTTTAATGACGAAATAAACAAGAAGCAAACAAAAAATCATAATAAAGTACTGATTGGCTATAATAATGTACTATTAAAAACAAAGCTAAGTAACTTCTTGAATTAAATATGTATAACAGCACAATCTTTAATAACAAAATCTTTAATAATTCCAGATAAAACATAAACAAAGGATAGCCTATAATTACTAAAAGTAGTAAATAAACAAATTAGTCGATCGTGATGCCACGGCGAACCCACTACCGACTTGCACGTGACCGCTTTGTAATTTTCAAGTAAAACTCAGTGAATTAGCATTAATAGGTAACATAGGTTTGTCTTATTGAGTTTAAGATAAAGACAACCAATGCACAACTAACTAGGCAAGTTGGTCACCTACTGAAACATTTTAATATATATATATATACTTAAAACTATTTACGTGACCGTTTTGTAAATGCAATTAAGGTACTATTATTAGTTACCTTAAATTTACAGTAAGTGATTTTTCAAAGATTTTAACAAATTGAAACTATTTCAACTAACCCAGGAGTTGAAGTTCACTAATAAACTTCCAACAGACTACTGTTCACGCCGATTCTATCGCGATAACGTAAAGGCAGCGTTTATACTTTAGGTGGTCTTTGCTCAGCTGTTTTAGGGACAAGTGTTGAATAAGAAGAAAAAAACATAGTTATCTTGTCCTCTGCTCGAATATTGTTTATGTATTAATCAATCATCACATAACCTAAACGTTTATTCTATGCCGTTTTTATCGATCTCCTTATTTGTTATTCAACCTAAGATAGCTGGTCAAGGACAGTGACCGATTTGTATTTCTCAGAAAAGGAAAAATATTTTATAGTCATTAAAAATAGTAACTTTTTATCATGCAACTTGATTAGTGAGAAGGAAAAAAGTGTTTCAGAAATATAAAAATGTATTTTTGTCATAAAATATTTTTGTTATAAAGGGACTTAGCCTAAGTTTTTTATTTTTATTATTTGACTAATATTTTGCGACTTTGATCCATATATAGGCCTACATGTTTGCAATTTTGTTATATATAGGGGAAGCCGGGGTAATAAGAGAGACAAAAGGAGTATTAAGAGACAAAAAATATTAATCAAATCTATAGGCCTAGCCTACTATTAATCTAAATAACTTGAAATAAATATCTCGCATTAATTGCATTAAATGGACTTCTCTTTTGATTTTTTTAGGTGATTTTCGAACTTAAATGTTTTGTTAATTTTTTTTTTTAATTTTCATTAAATCCTTGACTCTAATAACCCCACGCGGGGTAATAAGAGACCAGGCCTGTAACTGTCCATATAGAAATGTAAAACCATCTGGGGTAATAAAAGACATCTGAAAACAATTCTGAATCACCCAATAGTTTTTAGTTTTTGATATTTATATCCATTTAAAAAATATCTTTTCTCGAAAATTAATTGTCATAAATGTGTTTGTGAAATTAATTTCTTTTAATATTGGGTCCTAAAATAATATTGTACTTAGGCCTAATGATAACTCTACATAATCAACATAGGCCTAACCTCAAAGGGATTAACAAAAAACATCAATAGTAGCCTATAATTTTTAAAATGGGCAGAAAATATTTTACACATTTCTAAAGTGCAGTCAAAAATAGGCAAAAGAAAAACGTGTCTTTGAAGTATATACAAGTGAACAGTTATAAAAGATTTTTCTAGTAGTTATAAATGAAGTTATTTAATTATTTTATATAACTTAATGAATTAATACTAAATACTAACTTGCAGACATTCTAAACATAAATTTACATTATTATAACAACTAAATAGTCTAGCATAATGGGTAAAACTGCTTATTGATTTAAAGTGAAAAAAATATGTTCTCGTGATAAACTTAGACTAGGCCTAACACTAGGATATAAACTAGTCCCGGATGTCTTAAAGTAACAGTTTAGTTGTCTTAGTAGGCTTTTTATTTTTTTATAGATCAGATGTAACTTTGAAATTTCGCCCTGAGTCTCTTATTACTCCCACAAAAAATAAAAATGGGGTAGTAAGAAACATGCCTAGAACATGTAAACAAAGAGTGCTTTCAAGGTTTAAAAAAATTGTAGGCCTACATCAAAAGTCATAGTCATGGTGAGAAGGTTACACATTAATAAATCCCAAACATCTAACCTATAAAAAAAATTGTTTTTTCTAATTTAGAAAAAGTCACGAACTTTAAGGGTAAGTTTAAAGTGAAGGTTTTTTTTGCATTGCATAAAAAAAAAATTAAAACTATGTTATAAACTTCTCATAAGTGTATTGTAGTAAAGAATATATAGCCTAAGTTATACTTAATATTCAAAAAAATTTAAATTGTCTAAGTATATTTTTTGGGGTTTTTTTTTACTGTGTCTCTTATAACCCCTGTCTCTTATTCTTATTACCCCGGCTTGAACTACAAAACAATAAAATTGGTAACAGTAGGCCTCTATAACAACAATAATTTACCTTATTTGTGTGGAGGGTATAGCTTTGCCGCTGCTAACGCACTGCCAATATTCGCGGCCAATAAAATCTCGCGATTAATATGACGTAATCTTTTACTATTACGTATAAAGTTAAATATGGCTACGTTGACAAATCTAAAACCTTCGTTCTGAACCCTAGCAGGATTTTTGCTGGTATTCAATATAATTTAATAAAGTGACTTGGAAACCAACAATTATAAAAAAAAAAAAAAAAAAAAATTTAATAAGGTTAGGCCTAATTGTTATGGTTTTGAAACTAAACGTTTTGGGAAGTTATTTAGCAAATTCATATACATTTTTGTTATTCTTTCCATTAATTTTGTTAAGTCAAGTTATTTTTTAGTGTGTAGCCTACTAAGTGATTTGTTTCTTTTATTTCTAGGCTAGTGTTAAAATATCAAAAATACTGAAGTTAACCTCTAGGCTATATATTTTAGGCTACTTTTATTTCTTTTGTATTTCCTATAATACCTATTTATTTTCGCGGATGTTTTTGGTGATTTTAGTCAGTTTAACGTGTTCTTTCATAGTATACAATTTTTTCCAAAATGCCTGGTCAATACGTACTCCATTTTTACCCAAAATAAAACTGAAAATATTCAGAGAGGATATAAAAGCCTTATCAAAACAACTATTGACTTAGGCCTATATAAGATATATTTTATTCAAGCTTTTTTATTAAAACCAGATGTTTTAAACTCAAGTTAAACGAACTACAAATTAAAACTATATCATCCTTTAGCAAACAATACCGCCTAACATTTTTAACAAAATTGACTTTATGGTTTTAACGCATTCGGCAAAATGTTGCACGACTAAACAATGGGCGCAACTTTACTATTCGACTCTAGGCTAACCTAGAGCTAACAGAAATGCAAAAATAATAACTAAAAAAATACCTAAAAGGTTCTAACCTAACCTATTGAGTCACAGTATGTTTACCTGTATTCAACATTTAACAGTAAAATGTAAAACGTCATTGTCTGCAAATTTTTTTTTTGTGTTTAACGTCCTACTGTTTACATTGTCTGCAAAAATATTAGGCTAAAGTTGAATAGTAAAGTTACACCAAACAATGTTAAGGCCAAAATCCTAGAGATAACTGCACCATTGCACATAGTCAAAACTGCCTTGAATTGTACATATACAAAGCAGACTGGCAGAGCAAAACAAATGCCTAAAAAAAAGTCAAAAATGTCGTTTAAAAAATAAAAACAGCTTTATATTAAATAAACATTAAATATGCACTTGCAAATAAGCGGTTTGTTTTCCTCCCGAAGTTGCTGAATCGCTTTAGGAATCTAGGATAGGGTTGGCTTTTAAAATCCTAACCTCAAAAATCGAGATGTGCTTCTGAAGAGAATAAGTTTGGTTAAATAACTTTGCAGTTTATTTACTAAATACTTAACAGGTTTACTTACAATAACAATTACTCGTCGCTACGTTTTTCAAAGAATGTAAACAGATGTTTTGCAATGACTTAAGAGCTTTCCAATCATGTACTGTGAATGTGGAACTAAAAGCCATTGTAAATGTATATAGACTGCAAATCAAATCCAATCCAATTATAAATTTTTAGCTGCAATTAAAGATCTACAAACACTGTAATAAAACACTATAATAAATCAAGAAAAATCGACTTTACAACTCAACGAAAAGCAAAGTGAGTCGAGTTGGATTACAAAGTACATTAGTACAAGCCAGGGTGGGATAACTAATAGGGAAACGTGTTCGTCCGGAGCAGAGATAATATTACCAAGAGGAGATAGGCAAGTAGGCAACTCAATGTTATAAGTTGAAACTATCTTCAGCGCTTCTGGTGAAATAGTAGTGGACTAACAAACAAAGTTTTACTAAACGTAGTACGTTGTATCTATTTTAACCGGTATTGTAGTATATTATTATAATTTATAGGCCCACTATTAAATCATTACTTTTGCATATTAAAGCCTTATTCTTTGACTACTAACTGTGAAATTTATTTTTTTAAACAAAAGTTTATTAAATGAATAGAATAAGTGTCATTTAATAATACATTTGTCTATAATTTAAAACACAGTTGTAATCTAAGAAAAATACTTAATTTCAAAAGTAATCACATAATATTAGGCTGTAAAAATGAAAATATATGTAATATTTATTTAAATTTATAACAGTTATAAATTAACATATTATTATTTGAAAATAGCTTTGGTAAAAGTATTATTGAAATATATTTGACCACTTGTAGATAAAGAAATCTTATTTGTTAAAATGTACACTCAAATTAATTAAGTGGATGCACAATGGTTTTAATTAATAATGGTTTTAGACATTTTTAATCATAATTTGTCTTTATAAAAATAAAAGAGAATGCATTACCTATTTTTGTTGCCAGTAAGAAAGCACTACGGTAGAAGGATAGTAAACAAATAATAACATTTTTTTGATAAGATAAATTTATTAAAACATTATATCTCCTAGATATATAATCAATAATATTCACATAAAATTATCTTGAAAGGTTTATAGAAGCCGATGACGGTAGAGAACCTGTAACAAACATACCAGCCAATTAGAATTTTTTTTCAAACAAGGTATTACGTAATGTAAAATTTTATTAGAAGCTTAATTTAAGAGAGCAACAAAAGGATAAAAAAGTAGAATGATGTGACAATTTGGCTTTGAATAAATAGGAGGGAACTAAGTCGCCTGTCTGACTTGTAAATAAACCTTTAGTTTGCATTGATCAAAATTTGATAGTTAGAAAGTGCAATGTTATCTTCTAGGCTATTTAACAAATTTTGTGACTCTTACATTTCACTGTTCTTTAAAAAAAAAAAAAAAAACAGAATCTTATGTTTCAATACATACATACAAATTAACCCTTTTTATGATTTCTCATGGCTTAAAATGTTTCAATACCTTGAACGTAGTGTTTGTATCTTAATCTTGACATTGTTTATTGCCTGTATATGTCATACTTAATGATAGTTTGAATTATATATGGCCATATTTATTTGAATTTTATATATAGATAGGCTTGCTTTTATAAATTAATAGTTTGACTACTTTCTTAACTAGAAAATTCTAACTACATTACAAGTGAAAAAAAATATTTTATTTTTATTTTGTGTTATTATTGCTCAAAAATTATTGCAAAATAAAACTAATACAGTAAGACCTTGATAATCAAGCACGCTCGGGGATCCGGTGATGACGGATTATCGAGGTCTTCCTTTAAAATGGTTTAGACAGGGAATAAACTATAAACAAACGCACATGTACTGTATATGAACAGGCAAATTGCATGTTGAAACTACGTAACATTAACTGCGTAGAGAAATTGCCGCTAACTAATAAATTTTAAAAGCGCCTAAAACAAAATCATTTTGTACATAAAATATTTATAATATAAGCTCTCTGGGCGCTGGATTGTAATAAATGTACAAAAAAGGTTCCTTAGGCCTATACTATCGTGCGAGTGACACGCTGATGTTATAATTGTGATCATAGCCCCAGGCTTCAAGATGATGAAATATTTTTCCTATAATAACCTGATTAATTTTTTATAAGACAGCCTTTAAAATAATTTTAAGCACATATGAAGCGGAGTAATTATGTGTTTTATGGTGTTTCACTGTCTTTTATGCCGAAACATTAATATAAACAGGAACAGCGTTCGGTAAGGGGGGGGGGGCATATGGGCGTAGTATTTTTATTGTTATGTTTGTTTTGGACAAGTTTATTGAGCAGTAGATTTTTGCACACTGTTTTTAACGGATGCGGAGCCAACAGACAGTGTAGACCAGGCTTAAATCACTCAATAATTACAAAAACTGCTATTTTTAATGAGTGCAAATTTTCAAGATGATTGATGCCGAACTATCGAGTCTGCCGGATTATAGAGTGCCGGATTATCGAGGTCTTACTGTATAATAATAGAAAATTCTGTCGCAAAAAATAAAATGAATCAATTCATTATAACATATACTTTCTCTTACACATGTTTAACATACAAAAACCTAAATAATTTTAACTAACTTACCAAGTCGAACTGCATACATAATAGTAGCTGCTACAGAGTGACTTAAAGCCTGAGCTGCTTTGGCGACTTTCATTTTTTGGGTTCTTATAGGCTCCAAATGAGAATCTTTCAGCTTATGTAGCAAACGGAACTCTTCTGAAGATTTATCCAAATCGTATGCAGTTCGAATGTCATCCCATCTGGCAACTCCATAAAAGTCCAGACTACCTGTAATTAGTAAAAAATACAGACAATGTAAAAATTATTGATATAGGCCTATATGTGCTACATTAATATTTTTTATATTAGTTCTGGAAGTGGACTTAACTCCAGTAAGGCTTCTAGCAAAATGATTTTTTGTACATATGTATGTCATAAATTTTAAAATGAAATAAAATTGCAATTATCGTTAACCATGGGACTTTTTACTCAGAAATAACAAATTATTGTATAACCATGCTTTAATATAGTGAGTTGTACAATTTTTCTTTTTGTTGTTAGGCTACATTGAATTCATGAATTAGGCCAAGCCTAAAGTCAAATGTAACACAATTATACATAATTAAATAGTAAAATGTTGTAGCCTAAGGTTCTGTTGCTGGCTAATGTAAAATGCTGGCTAAATTACAGAATAAACAGTACATAAAACTATATTTCCAGCAAAATGAAATAAACACAGAATTATAATTATTAAAATATTCAGAAACATATTATAGATTTAAAAAAAAAACAGCCTATTTGAAATTCAAAAACAATCCATGCGTATATAGAAAACTTGATTGGATGAAATAAAGGCCAAGAGAAGGTGGTGACGTAATTGCACCCGGGATGCTTTAACAAATTTGTTTATAATTACATAATTTTATACACATACAATACTTGAAATACTGCAATAAAATCCGTTAAAATACGTTTCCCTATATTAGTTATCCCACCCTGGTCCGGAGTTCGTCGTGTTCCATGTTACAGTTTCAATTTTTAGTCCACTACGATTCCACCAGAAGCGTTGGTATCGCACAAACTGTGGACGACGTCATAAGAAAACGTTTATTTTTTTAAATAAAAGTAATGCAAGAATAGCGGACACGGTTTTATTATAATTGAATATTGATTATGGATAAAATTAAAGTGTGCTACGTAAAAGGATGTTTGAATTCTCAAATTAATGAGGCAGGAAGACTTTTTTTACTTTACCAAACAAAACTAAAGGAAATCCGACACTGTAAGTATGATTTGTATACAAAATTAATCTTTATAGCCTAACCTTTATTCTAGGCTTTGTTAACCCACCGGTAGGCGTGCAGTTTTCCAAAACGCGGATAGGCGCACGGGGTACAGCTGTACCCCAAAGTATATATATAGGTCTATCATGCTATTGTTTTATAATTTTGACCAATATAACAACAGTAACTCTTTCATACACTATAACTGCACTTGTATATACAAGTTTACCTTTTTTTATATATACATTTAGGATTGTACTGTTAAAGTTTGAAAAGATGATTTTTCGTAAATTTTGGAGGGTAAAAATTCTCAAAGTTTAGGCTTATGAAACTAAATTTTTTTTCAAGGTAACAAATAATTACAAACAGTGTTCTTTATTCAAAATTTTATTCCAAAACCAAATATATAAGTTACACATGAACTATTTTATCGGATATGTGTAATAAACTGCTATACAAAAACCTTTACATATTTTAGTTGTAATTAGCTCAGATAGTACAGCATTACATTATTTCAAAAACAAAACTTAAAATACAACAAACCCGAAAAAATGTTTATTGAAAAATATTGATAAACTGCTATGTATAAAAATATTGACAAATTTTAGCTCTACTGGAAATAATGTATAAGATGATGATGTAATTTGCTCATATATAGTATTATAATTACATTATTTCTGAAACAAATTTAATGAAAAAGAATTGCAAAAAATTTTGTAAACTACTAAATAAAAAAATATTGACAAAGTTTAGCTCTATGAATTATTAGATATATTGTACAAGATTACGTTGTAATTATCTCAGATAGTATTACACTATTTCTAAAACAAAATTAAAAATACAACACAATTAGTAACATTTTAAAAGCCATTTAGAAACAAGCTCTACACACTGTGAAAGAATGTTCGACACATACCTTGCGAGCACATTTGTCACAACACTTTCTTGATTTTCTATCCTTTGCTCTTGGACACAAATGACAGCGGCCAACAGTGTTGTCCTGGCGGTGTTGAGGCCCATCCGTCACGATCCCAAGAAGCTCCTTCCCTCTGTTCTTTAGTGTGACTGGTAGACTAACAATTTGACACCTCCTTTCGATTTGTGGCTGGATGAGTTCCCAGGCCACTTTTTGTATGAACTCTCTTCTTGGTAATGGCTTTTCTGTTGGCTTGTTGAACTTGTAGACACAAAGTGCGTTGATTGTTGATATGTTCAAGAGATCAAAAAAGATCACCATAGGCCATCGCCTCGTGTTTCTTGCAACGTTGTATTTTGCACACATTTGGTCAACAACGTCCACGCCAATTTTACTGTGGTTGTAAAATGTTACAATCTCAGGCTTTTGGCTTGGTCCGGTCTCTTCATCTATTTTATCGTCGTGGTGCATAGTTGACAGAAGAATCACTGCCTTGTTACGTTTTGGGCAGTAAGAAACAAGTGTTTTGTTTTTATGATATGCAAAAAGAGATGATTTAGGTTGCCTTTCTTTGTTGGGTCTCAGTTCATGTGGGACTCCAACTCGTGCAGATTTTATAGTGCCAACGACCGTCAGTTTCTTGTCTTGTAAAAGTTTTTCAGCTAACGATATAGAGGTAAACCAATTGTCAATGGTTACATTCCGATTTGTATGTGAGATTGGTTCCACTATCCTAACTGTCACGTCCTCTGAAGAATTTGATATCTTGTATGGACCATTTGGCTGCGTTCCAGCATACACTTCAAGGTTTACTGTGTACATCGTTCTAGCACAAACAAGAGCAAAAATCTTTATGCCGTATCTCTCAGGTTTTTTCGGCATATACATGCGAAACGGACACTTCCCGCGAAATGCAACTAACTGCTCATCAACAGTACAGAGTTCACTTGGAGTAAAAAAGATCTGGTACTTTTGAACGCTAAGTTCAAAAAACTCTCGGGATGGGTGCTAGTCTGTCAATTTCTCTCCGTTGCTGCCGATCTCTGTAGTCATCAAACCGCAGACACCTCATGAGGAAATGGAATCGTTTCTCACTCATAGCGAGATAGCAAGATTCAACTCCTGACCCTTTGCTGTTGTCCCAAATGTGTTTTGTTTTCTTCCTGTTACTACCTAATGTACCGGAAAGCAACAGAATTCCAAGAAAGGCACGGATTTCCATTTCATCTGTGTTTCTTGCATCTCTGTCTCTATGAAATTTTTCCTTGACCAAGTTGATATAAATGTTAGTTGAGGTAACTATAAGTCTAATCAAAGTGACATCCATAAATAAATTGAAACAATCAATCTCAGAAACTTTCTCTCTAGCTTCTCCCTAAGGTCCTGGAAGCCTTACAACAATATTTTCAGCCCTGGTGCGGACATTTCTTGGTAGTGGAGGATTTTTTTGCCACTTCTTAACATTTTTATCTTTATCTTTTACCAAGTATACATATGAAAGAGGAATATCATCATCATCTTCATCTTCCAGATCTGAAATCTCTTCATTAGGTTCTTGAGGTTCATCAGGTTCCTGTGCCGCTTCTTCTGTGTCAGATTCGAGGTTCTCCTCTTCTACACTGTCTTGTTCACCATCGTCACTATCATTTTCCACAATATCATCTTCATCAGATGATTCTCCTTTACACAGTTCATGAAGAATCGCACCGTCACACAATCTTGCACGCTTAGCCATAGCGGAACACAAATAGGCGCGCGGGGTGCAGTTGTACCCCAGAGCACTTTAGACGAGAATAACACAGCGAACGATACTCGATGACGTCTCGTGTCAGACTGACCTTGAAGCTCAAGAGCCGGTTTGAAGGTACTGAAGCGCTCACTCCACCCTAGCGGCGGGAACAAAAGTTATATTTTAAGCAAATCTGTCTGGGGTACAACCGTACCCCGCGCGCCTACCGGAGGGT
>JAGFPH010000143.1:464985-488422 GCA_018207615.1 Philaenus spumarius
TTATAGATAGTTTACAAGTACAATAAATTGTTTGTAATAAATAAAAAGGATTTTTATTAAATAGGTACAAGTATAATATTTGTTTTTTTTAAAATCCAAACGCCTCAACACGAGACGTAACTGGCGCAATCGGTAGGACGAGTTTCGGAAATTAAAAGAAAGTTTAATTTTTTCGGTTTCAACCGTTAACGAAACGAACACCTTCGTAGACGCATTCGAATCCAACGCATCGGGAGTGTATCGAAAAGATATTATTCGAAAGTGACTGTGAAGTGAGTGAAGTGAATCTTAGCAAAGATACCACATCGACAACTGTAGTTTGCAAGGATACCAGACAACAGGACTCGCAACCAGAGGGCATCTCGCCAACCAGAGGGCATCTCGCCAACCAACCCCACAACAGACAAGAGGAAACAACGCACGACGTTACCCTAAAAATCAACTACCCGGACCCTAATATGAGCATATATTTGTGGATCTTGTGAGTAGAAAAGAAACACCTATTAAAAATATAGGCAAAGCATTTTTTATGCAACAGTATATCTTTTCAATCAATTGAAAGATTTTAAACAAAAACATTATTTCGATATATTTTATTATATTAATTGTTTTATAAGATAAACTTATTGCTATTATTTTAATTTAGTTAAGTACAACTTATAAACATGGCAACCCCGACTTTAAAGAAAGAATATCTTGAAATGATTCCCGAGTATAATGGAGAGCCAACTATGCTCGCTAGATTTGTGTCAATGTGTGATAAAATTGTAACTAAATTTTATGTATCAGAAAATCCTGAAGATTTTCAAAATGAATATCTTTTTTCATCGATATTAAGTAAAATTAAGGGACAAGCTTTAGAAGTTGTTGTAAGCTCTAACTCGTATTCATGGGTAGACGTAAGAAAGACATTGTTGACCACCTATTTAGACAAGAGAGATTGTTTTACTCTAAACCTTGAAATGTCTGAGTTAAAACAAGAGGTAAATGAATCCCCATTCAAGTTTTATGAAAGAATTCAAAAGCTTTTAAACTTACAAATCGCTTATTTTACTAATAAGGAACCATCATCTTCCATTCATGTGTTATGTGCCTATGTACAAAAATTAGCGTTAAGAGTACTTTTAAGAGGATTACATGAACCAGTAGGATCTTTAATGAGAACCAAAGACCCACATAGTTTAGAAGAAGCTTTAAATATGTTAACGAACGATTTTCAATTTAAAAATTCTAAATTGTATCAGAATAACAGACCCGCTCTAAACAAACCCGTTCAAATGCAAAGACCTGTTCAACAGAAAACTTTCCAACCTAAACAACTACCTTACCAAAATAACCAATATCAAAATACCCAAAACCCTTATTTTAACAAACCGTATCAGCAATTTCAACCAAGACAACCATTTAACACAAATCAACAGCAAAAGACTAATACAAATTTCAATCAAAATCAGAAACAATACAAACCTACACCGATGAGTATTTCCACAAGACAGACGGACAATACGTTTAGGAACACAAAAATGTACCAAATAACCGGAAAACCCGCTGAAGAAATGTGCGACTTTTCACAAGACTTTGAACAAGATTTAGGACAAGCAGAGCAAAATTATAACGATAATTCTGAAAACCCCGAAATATGTCAGGAACAGTTTGAAATGTTAAATTTAAATGAAGACGAACCAAACGATGATTATTTTTTAGGAGCAACGAGCCTCGGAATAAATTCAACATAATGAATATCCACAATGACAGCAATGAATTGCCTTACATTTATGACCCGGAAACGGATTTAAAAATCTTGATAGACACGGGAAGCACCAAATCTTTTATAAAGAAAAACCTAGCATTTCAGATGTATAAAAACGCAATAAAGTCAGAACCTTTTGAGATAACTACAGCACACGGTACTTCAAGAGAAAAATATAGTTGTAAATTACCGTTATTAGGCAAGAAAGACGCAAAATTCTATTTGTTTAATTTTCATGAACAGTTCGACTTACTTTTAGGAATCGATAACATGAAAGAGTTAAAACTAAGCTTTGACTTTATTAAAAACACAATCACCTTACCAAGTAAAGACCAGACAATTAGGAAGTTACCTATACTCTATCTTAACACGGAAGAACCTGAACAACCAGAAACCAGACCCAATATTATTAAAAATAAAAACTTCCAAAGTTATGTAATTCAAGCAAGAAGTAAACAGATAGTGAAATTAAAAATTAAAAATATGTCTAACGGTCAAGGAGTAATTCCTTATACTTATTGTAAAGGACTAGAAATTCCACAATGTGTTGTGACTATAAAAAATAATGAAGCACTTTGCCCAATTATTAATAATTCTCTAAATAAAATACAAATAACACCAAAACCATTGGAAATTGAACCATTAGATAATTTTGAAATTGTGGACACCCGAAATGAAAATCATATTAACTTAAAATCTAAAGAAATAAATCTTAACTCAATAAATTGCAAAAACAAGAAATTAGACCTGAATAAAATTAGGACGGATCACATGAATATTGAAGAAAAAGACGAAATAATCAAATTAATTAAGGAATACGCGGATATATTTCATGTTGAAGAAAATAATTTGACTTTCACCAATCAAGTAAAACACATAATAAGGACAACAGATGAAATCCCAATTTATAATAGAAGTTACAGATATCCAGAAATCTATAAAAAAGAAGTAAACAATCAAATTCAGGACATGCTTAGACAAAAAATAATTAGACATTCTAAATCACCTTGGAATAGCCCCATTTGGATTGTACCAAAAAAGCCGACGCCTCAGGGAAGCAGAAATTTAGGCTAGTGATAGATTTTAGAGGTCTTAATTCGAAAACAATCGATGATAGATTCCCGTTACCAAATATAACGGATATTTTGGATAAATTAGGCCGATCTCAATACTTTACGACCTTAGATCTAGCATCTGGTTTCCATCAAGTGGAAATGGACAAGGATAGCGTGGAGAAGACAGCTTTCTCAACTGAAAATGGACATTACGAATTTTTGAGGATGCCATTCGGTTTAAAAAATAGTCCTCCCACATTCCAGAGAGTTATGAACAATATCCTACGTGGAATCCAAAATGAAACCTGTTTGACGTATTTAGACGATATAATAATATATTCAACCGGTTTGCAAGAACATTTAAACCGTTTACGTGAAGTTTTTGAAAGACTGAGACAGTCAAACTTTAAAATACAATTAGACAAGACTGAATTTCTAAGAAAAGAGGTAGCTTACTTAGGACACATAGTAACACCAGAAGGAGTTAAACCTAACCCTGAAAAAATAAAAATTATAAAAAACTATCCTATACCAAAAACCACCAAGGAAATTAAAGGATTTTTAGGACTGGTAGGTTATTATAGGAAATTCATTAAAGATTTTGAAAAAGTTACAAAACCATTTACCAACTGTTTAAAGAAGGATGTAAAAATTGATATAAATAAGCCGGAATATATTGAATGTTTTGAAAGATGTAAGAACATGTTGTGCAATGAACCCATTTTACAATATCCAGATTTTGAGAAAGAATTTACCTTAACAACGGATGCAAGTAATTTTGCAATTGGAGCGATTTTGAGTCAAAATGTAAAAGGAGCAGATTTACCAATAGCCTATGCTAGCAGAACTTTAAATAAGAGCGAAACTAATTACTCAGCAATAGAAAAAGAATTACTAGCAATCGTTTGGGCAACTAAATATTTTAGACCCTATCTGTTCGGAAGAAAGTTCAAAATCTATACTGACCATAAACCCTTAAGCCTCGTCCACACTTGCAGACTGTGTATGCAAACAATCGGCCGACTGTCTGCAGACTGTCGGCCGACTGTTTGCAGACTGTCGGCCGACTGTCTGCCGACACAGTTTGTGATTCGAGTCTCCGTCTTGTTTTGCGTCCACACTAGAAAGCCAGTGTTTGACGACATGGTGACTGAATATGCCGTGGTTTTAGCTTGTGCGTACTTTATCTTTGTAAATCATGTGGCTGATTTATTATTAAATAATAATAACAATACACTTTTCTCACACACAATACATACGTTTAATGACTGTAATATTACCCTCCCTCTCTTTCCTATTGACTGCGGTATTTCACTTTCTGTTGTTACGATAATCCTATTGGTTGTTTATACGCTAAGACCATGCCCACTCTTGTAGAGGGATATAAATATGTAGCTTAGTCCTAGGCTAAACTAGTTATACGTTTTTAGTTGTAGCTTATGTATCACTGAGGATGACGACTTTGTCGTTGAAACGCGTTTGGTCATTAAACGAATGTATGTGAGAATTAGTGTATTGTTATTATTTTTTTAAATCTCTCTTTATGTATAAAATAACACTATATTTTTTTAGTTATAGTGTTCAAACAATATTTTTTCACTAAAAATTCAATATTAATATATGTTCTGTAATATGAAAAAAGTCACTTTAGAGACTAATATTGAAATATAGGCTACTATTCTTAATTTCAAATAAAAAGTAAAGGGGTAAAAATACGTATTACTTACTCTCACAATTTTATTGATATAATAAGAATAAATAAATTGTTATGTTATGTTCTTCACAAAAGTATAAAATGTACCATATATATCACTTTACAGTATAAGTATATTGATAGTCGGCCGACAGTCTGCGTGTTTCCCGTTCGTTTGGAAAACAGAAAACATTGTCTTTTGTCTCCAGAAACACACAGACTGTCGGCGGAGACAAGAGAAAACACCGGAGAGACAGTCGGCCGACAATGTTTCCGCAGACAAGTCTGCAAGTGTGGACGGGGCTTTACAATGGTTATTTTCGGTGAAAGAACCCAACTTTAAGTTGTTAAGATGGCGTTTGAAATTAGAAGAATTTGACTATGAAATTAAATATAAGAAAGGAAAAACTAACCAAAATGCAGACGCACTTTCCCGAATTCAATTAAATATAACTCAGAAGAAAATAACTAATGTTGACAAAATTGACCCAGATTTAGAAAGACCAAGTAATGAACTAATCGGATCATATTTCCCGGAATTTGATGACGTAGAATCAATGGTAGTAAACCTGGACGAGGAAGACGACACGGACCAGACAATTCACTCTAATTATGAAGGAAACACTCAAATAGAAATTCCAATATGAGATGAACCCGTAAACTTCGGCAAGAATCAAATTATACTTTCCCTAGTTAAACGAAATCCAGAAAAAACAAAAATTAAAAAACTATTCGGAATAACAAAAATTAGATTTATTGTAGAAATATCAGAAAACAATTTTGAAGAAGATTTAGTAAACTTTGGAAAGGAATATCTCGTACCAAATGTTAAATATAATCTATATTTTGAAAACGATTTTTATGAGAGATTTACAGCATGTGTAATGAAAAACTTTAAGAGTTCACAACTAAATTTAGTCAAATGTAATGAAAAATTATTAGATGTAACCAATCCTGAAGAAACTGAAGAGATTGTAAGTAACTACCATGTCAGTAAAACCAATCATAGAGGTATTACCGAAACTTATAATCAGATCAAAAGGAAATATTATTGGCCAAATATTAGGAACAGTGTTCAAGAGTTTATTAACAATTGTGAAATATGTTTACAAACAAAATATGAAAGAGTTCCCATAAAAACAGAACTATCTCTTACGCCCACAGCTTCTAGACCTTTAGAGATAATAGCAATAGACACGGTGACATTTGATAAAGCAAAGTTTGTAACCGTAGTAGATACGTTCTCTAAACACGTGCAGCTGTATAGAATAGCTAGTCAGCATGCTACAGAGATAAGTGACAAACTGATAGACTACTTCGTAGAACGAGGTGTACCGGACGTTATCATCTCTGACAACGGTACAGAATTTAATAATAAAGTAATTAAGGAACTTATGGAATTGCATAAAATAAAAATTCATTTTATAAGTACCCAGCACCCCCAATCGAATGGTATTTGCGAACGTGTTCACTCCACATTAGTTGAACATATCAGATTACTGAACAATCAACCAGAATTTAAGAATGACACAATTACAAAGAAAATGAAATACGCCGTAATAGCCTATAATAACACCATTCATTCTGTCACAAAACTAACACCTGTTGAGATACTATATGGACACGTTAATTCAAATTCAATTTTTGATGTAAATCCAGAAAACAAAATTATGAATGACTATGTAAATTCTCATAAAGAAAAAACGAAGAAGTTATACGAAAACATAAGAGAGATAAGCCTTAAGCTTAAAGAAAGAATTCAAGAAAAAAGAAATGTAAGCAAGGAACCACTTCCGGAAATTCCACAGGAAGTCTATGTAAAAACTGTTCAAAAACAGGGTAAGACCAAAAATAAATATAATAAAGAAGAAGTTATATCCATCGACCCGGAAAGGAAAACAGCCGAAATAAAAACAAGACATTTTAATACAAAAGGAAAAATACACTTGTCAAATATTAAGAGGCCCAGGAAAAAGAAGAAAACCTCTCATTCCAAACCTTTTACGTGTGTTCCAGGTCCATCACGCTGTACACAGCAACCGCAGTAGAAATCAAAGACATCTCCAAAAATGTAGGAGTGATCCCAATAGACCTTGGCATTGCAAAACTCCAAACATCCTACCATACCTTTGTACACAACTTTAACCTTGAAAAATTTATATCCCAACTTTATAATATAGGAAATTACTATGACCATGTGTTAATCCATTTTAATGAAAACTGTAAAGCTTGTAGTTTGAATATGTATAATAGAGAAGTATCAGAGAGTAAGAATAAAATAAGAGACTTGTTAAATTACTTTAAGTATATTAATCATACAAAGAGTGTTATAGAAGAAAAATTAGAAATAATTATGTTAAAAGATGTCAGAAGTAAAAGAGGCATTTTTAATGGTTTAGGATCAATTGTAAAATTTATCACAGGTAATCTAGATGCCTATGATGGTGAAAAATATGAAAGAATATTGACTGATTTAAGGAATAACCAAAGTAATGTGTTAGATCAACTGGATAATCAATATTCGATTAATGTAAATATAATTGATGAATTCAATAAAACAATAAATGTAATTGAAGAAAACTTTCAAGAATTAAAAGTTAAAATGCTAGTTGTATACCAAAAAATCAATGAACAATTTGAAATTGAACAATTTAGAAATATACTAAATCAATTAAATATTGTATACAATATAATGTTACATCTGATGCAAGATATAGAAAATTCTCTAACTTTTTGTAAATTAGGAACGCTACATCCAAGTGTAATATCTGCTCAGGAACTGTTTGAGGAAATAAACAAAATTAAGAGTTATTATAAAGGTAAATTACCTATAGAACCTAGTTTAAGTAATATTTGGGAAATTGAAAACTTACTAGAGATTAATTGTAATATTAATTCTAAAGAAATTGTATATTTTATTAATTTACCTATTGTGGAACCAATTGATTATACTTTGTATAAACTAACCTCTGTACCTACATTATATGAATCAAATTATGTAACCATTATACCTAGAGTAAGATATGTTTTAGTTCATAAAACCATGTCTAATAAAATTGTAATGTTAGGTTTAAAAGATAAGTGTAATAGCAAGATCCACAATGCCCAAATATGCTCGTTTTCCCAAATTACTCACCATGAACTTATATGTGAAAATTCTATAATAAACTTTGGAACTCCTAGTAAGTGTAAATATGTGAACTTGGAAATTAGTGAAAACATTATTAACTGGATACCAGAAATTGAACAATATCTGATAATCTTTCCTGAGAAAGAAGTTTTAAAAGTTATAAGTGCTAAAGAAACTAATGAAATGTCTTTAAATGGAATCTTTTTATTAAACATTAATAACAATAACGATGTTGTTGAATATAATAATCAAATACTCTTGCATTCTTCCAGTACTAATATAGGGCATCCTAGAATACTAGATGCTACAGACTTTGTGTTACAGGCAGATCAGCAGCCAGATATTTCCATAAATTTACATAAACTGGACTTAAACCAAATAAATTTGAATAAAATATCAAAGGTAAACAAAATGGTAGAATTGACTACAAACTTTAGTGTATGGACAATAATACTATATTGCATTGTAATTACTGTTATGTTATACGCAACATACAAGTATACCAGGAAAATGTATTCGACTTCGAGTCAGCCAACACCTCAGCCACAGCAGAGATCTCGGCATATCCCCGAAGTTCTATTTAGGGATGGAGGAGTTATATCCACAAATAATGCCTAGTTTATATAAATAATGTTAACGTTTACTGTATGTTAGCTGAGTAAGCATTCTTTAGATGTAGAGGCTTAGAGCCATTATTCCTTAGTCGTAGTCAGAAGCTCGCTCCGTGAACATCTACAAGTACATTAGTAGTTTACGTATTATTTGTTATAGATAGTTTACAAGTACAATAAATTGTTTGTAATAAATAAAAAGGATTTTTATTAAATAGGTACAAGTATAATATTTGTTTTTTAAAAATCCAAACGCCTCAACACGAGACGTAACTTATATATACTAGCTGACCCGTACGGCGTTGCCCGTGGTTGTTGGTATTTTCAGTCTTTTTGACGTAATTGTAATTCTTTTTAAGTGTTCGTTGAATACCTGTGCGTATCCTACTGTGGTCAAGAAAAAAGTCTACGCTATTTAGGAAAGCACTGAAAATTGTATTCCTGTAAACTACTATTTAACATGAAAAAGCTTTAAATATATCGTTTTAATTTATAGTTTTTACTAAGTTTGACTTCACTTAATTTCATTGACAATGTTGCGAGCACCTACGGCCTTAGATGAAGCTACGTACCAAATTTCATTCCAATTCGTTCAAATAGGTATTTTTAGTAACTTTGATCCCCCTCCCCAAACCACCCTAAAATTTCGAATTTCTTTTAACCCTTTCTTAGCGAGGGTTTAAATTAGCTGGAGGTCGTTGAAAAGATATTTGAATCACTTTGTAACATCCGCGTTAATTTAGGATGTAACAAACTGGTTCAAATAGAGTTTGTAATTTTAAATGTATAGGCCTAATTAGTATAAGATATATTATATTGTTTAGTATTTAAATATACAATATACAGTATATATCAAAATATAGCTACGAATGTGATATTTTAATGGCATTTAGTTTAATTCAGATGGTTTGTTTAGTTTTCAATAAAATATGTTTAAACTCATGTATGTTTATGGTTATGCATGGTGTCAAATAATTTGTTTGTTATTAATATTATTGATAACGAAAATATGTTTTGAAAAGTATTAAAAACTTCATAGTTATGATATATTTTATATAAACAATATTTTAAGCAGCATATCTCTAAGTAGGCCTATATAGATATTTAATAACCAATGTTTGAGTTGAATTATAATTCTGTAAGCATTTTTATTTGTGTTTGTTTATAGTTTTTCAATCTAACCTTAAAAAGCTGTTGGTTTTGAAGAGTATTAAAGTGATTATAAATTTGCTAAGTAATGTTGCTATGGTAATACATGTAAACAAACATAAGCTTTTTATAAGAACAGCTGTTTTTGTGAGCTATGGTTTTGTGTTAATACAATAAATGCTGTTCATTTTCTTCCAAATTTGAAACTTTCTCGGGAAACTTTTCAAACTTTTCTTTACGTATAAACCTTCTATGAACTACTACAAACATTTTAAGACCAAAAATAGCCAAATCGGTCCAGCCGTTCTCGAGTTTTAGCGAGATTAACGAACAGCAATTCATTTTTATATATATAGATGTATCGTGTCCTGGCCGGATGCCGGATGTAAATTGCCACTACTGCCAGCTAAATTGAGTCAAATAGTCGAAAACATGATAATAACGTATGCCTATATATATGCCATTTAATTAATATCACATAATACATTTTGTACATCTGATAATAATACATGCCAATATAATAATTTTGTAAATATAATTTGCCTTGAGATCGGCAGAACGCGTTTACTTGTAACTAAATAACTCGCTTCGCTCATCATTCCAAGCGGAGACTCGCGTCGAAGCAAATGTAAACAGGTTATTTTATATAAATAGGCCCTACTATTAAATTCTAATATGTCTTATTTATTTTTTAATAATTAGGATGTAACATAGTGGTTTCTTATTTTTTAACCCTAAAGATTCAAAGATTTTATTAACCATGCGAGCAATTACAATGTTTACATGCTATTGGTCTCGTCACAACAATACAAGAAATAAGAAAACCATGAAATATACATATATATATATATATATATATAAAATAATACAAATAAATATCTAAAGCCGCGTCCAGACATATATCATCGTATCGTAGCACCGTCGCGTTTTGATGGCATACCGTGACCGCAACCTATTTGGACGGCACACCGTGACCACAACCACAGAGTATATAAGTAATAATACCAGAGTGCTCGAAGGATAGGAAGATGTGTTTCGGTAATTTCATTAATATGTTAGCTGGCCGCTGCAGAGTGTGACAGGTACCCCTCAACTCGTAAATAATTATAAGTATTAAGTAAAGATATTAAATATTAAAGGGTCCACTATCAGCGGACATAGTATAGGCTGGCTAAAGGTACATCATAACATCGCTGAGAAGACTAGTTAACTAAGGGAGGGGGACGCTAGAGGAAAGCATCGGGAGATGCATCAATCAGTCTGGAAGTGAACGCGTCCGCGTTTAGACTCAATAATAAATGGGGGATTGATCTTGCTTTGGCCTCATGGCATAATATTAGTTTTAGGATAGGAATCAACAGAGTAGTCGGTGTACTTTAAATGGTTCAATAAACGTTTCAATCGATCATGAGTTTACCGCTTCTTCAACGAACCTTCTCGCCACCACCCATCCTGACAACGCACGTACGTCCGCAAGAGGACAGAAGGCACAGCCCGACCAGGGAAAACGCAATCGCTGGAGGAGCCGGACGCAGGTGAGCCGGACTGGCAGCGAGGGTCCGTTACAACTGGTGTCGAGAAGTGGGATTCTTCAAGAAAAAAGGTAAAACTTCATGGTCTAAAATTTTTTTTTTTAAATAATTTTTACTAAGTAATATATTTTTTGAAAAGTTTTAAATTTATATAATTAATTGAACAATTTCGTTTAATAAAGTTTGAATAAATACAGAAATTAATTATTAATAAATATAAAGTTATTAATAAAAATACAGAAAATCATGCATGATAGGCTAGAAAATTTTTACTAACGTAAACGATATGCGATAGTTAACTACGCATAAAGGAAAGGCATAGTATTTGGGGCAGCTAATGCTAAACCAAATCGCTACTGGACAAATCCTAAAGTTTACGGGAGTAAAGGTTTTACGTAATTTAAGATATAAAATGTGTTGCGCGGAAAAATGCTGAGTAATATTGGGTACACGCGTCACTAATGACAATAAAATTGGTTTGTGTGAAATAATTATTGTTTATAAAATTAATGAATAGGATTTGAATTAATAAAATTAATTAACTGATACAAAATACAATACTAAATTACAATGGCGGACCAAATTCCAATAGACGATGTAGACTATTCGGTACAGGGGGCGTTTGATTTATTAAACCAAAGATGGAGGCAGACAACGGAAATGAATGAAACGTTAAGGGGGGAATTAAGGCAAGCGATAGCATTTAATGAAACTTTGCAAGAAAGGTTAGTCGCGTTTGAAACAAATGTAATGGACATATCAAGAATAGCAAATGAAACAGTAAATTTATCGGACTTACATTTGGGTTTGGTGCCAGTGTTGCCGAGTTTTAGCGGTGAAAAAAGGGGGGAAACAGTTGAAGATTTTTTGGATCAAATGGCGGATGTCGCATCAATTAGTAAATGGAAAGACGGAGAATTAATTAAATTGACTAAAATGAAACTGACAGGTATAGCAAAACAATTCGTAAAAATAGATTTAGCGTGTCAACAAGCTCGAACTTTTTGTGAATTTAGGGCCGCGTTCGAACCCAGATTTCAAGAGAAATTGCCAGAGAGTTATATTTATGAACAATTGTCGCAAACCAAACAACGGCGGGGCGAGGCTATAGAGAATTTCGCAGACAGAATTAGACATATTAATGGGAAATTAATTCGAGTAACGGATAATGAAGCAGCAAATAAAATTTTACGGGAAGACGCCGACAGTAGAGCTTTAGATACATTTACAAGAGGGTTGGCAGGCGAATTGGGGAAACTAACAAAACTGAAATTCCCAAAAACGTTACGAGAGGCAATCTCCATTGCGAACGCAATAGAGGGAGTGGATTTAGAATTGACAGTAAGAAATGGATTACACGGGGAAGTAAGTTACCAAGAATAAGAAATATAATTTTGTAATAACTGCCATAGACAGGGCCATACAACCCGGGAGTGTAGAAATGCGGTACAGAACTATAGGGGCGTTGCAACGTCGAGAGGTTTTAGGGCAAGACAAGCGCCGCGGTTTGTTCAACCACCATCACAAAACCAATACGTTCAACCAAAAAGTAGTCACCAGAACTATAAAACCAGTAGGGGGAATATGTTTGACAGAAATGGAATGTTTAGGGGACGTTACTCGCAGAGTCAATACAATAGGCCACCAAGGTTTAACAGATATAATAATGTAAGATTTCAAGACAAGGGAGACAATTTTTCAAGAATAAGCAATCAAGACAGGGGTTATTATAGGGCAAATGAACAGCAGAATAAGTTGGATTTACAAGATAATATAGGAAAAGGAAATTTAAAATTTATACCTATAAATAGGACAGAAGGGGTTTATAAAAACAAGGATGTATCAATTTTAGCAAAAATTAACGGTAAATGGAGTAGAGCTTTGATAGATACGGGAGCAGAAATAAGCCTTTTGAACCAAGATGTGGCTACGAACATTTAAAAAAATGATGAAATTATAGTAGCAGGGGTGACTGGAAATACTTTGGATATCTTAGGTACACAAATCACAGAAGTTTTTTATAACAAAAACAATTTTATTAAAGTTAAATTTCACGTATGTAAATTACCACTGGAATATGCTGCAATTTTAGGAAATGATATTTTGAAGGTTAACAAAGTAATAATTGACTTAAATGAAAACACTGTTACAATAAATAAAAACAAAGTAATAATGATGGGATTTGGGAAGATAGAAACTAAGTGGCCCATAATCACAAACAACCAAAATATTAAATCACATAAAATTTTGAAGGATAACGCTTCTAAATTACAAAAATTTCAAGGAAAAATTAAATCAAATTTAAGGAATAAAAATAAATCTAAATCCAAATTATTACCTAAAGGCACTAAACCAACAAAAGATGAAATTTTAAAAGGTCAGAACGAACATTTGGAATATATTCGAAATGAACACGAAAAATTAGGCCAATCGAAAGAAGAAAAACGTGAATATAATTTATTTTGTAAAACAGATACACAAATACCAGCACTAAGTGAATTCATGGTTAAATTTACAATTAGAGGATCCAAGAATAAAAATTTTGCTAATCCTAAAAATACTACAGAAATATTAAATCAAGACGCAATAATAGAACCAATTGAAAACCCACCATTTAATATTTTGTTCACCAGGACTTTAATAAATTTACAAAAATCTAGGACGTGTTTTTCAAGAATTTTAAATATATCAGAAAACGAGATAAACTTAAAAAAGGGAACTTTACTAGCCAAATTAGACACGGAAATAGTAACAACGGAGGGGTCATGTAAAGTAAATATGATTTCAGAACAAAACTATAAGGGTTGTGAGTATGGAACTTCACAATTAGAGTCTGATATTGAAAGGAAGTTAGAACATTTACCAGAAAAAGAAAAATTAGAATTTTCAAACATGTTATTTTACTATAAAGATGTATTTAACAATGAGAATAAACAATTGTCCGCTGTAAAAAATGTAGAATACCGTATCGACACAGGGTCAGCCAAACCAATTTATGTACCACCACATAGGATTCCGTATGCGCAAAGAAGTGTAGTTAGGGAGTTAGTTGACGATCAATTGAAAAAGGGTATAATAGAGCATAGTTACAGCCCTTGGAACAGCCCTCTAGTTTTGGTAAAGAAAAATAGTTGAATGGGGAGGTTAAGTACCGTTTTTGTGTGGATTACAGGTAAATAAATGAAGTAATAACACCGGATGTACATCCTTTGCCTAGAATAAGTGAGACAATAGATTTATTAGGCGGTTCCAAGTATTTTTCAGTAATTGACATGCATGCAGGATTTCACCAAATTAATTTAACAAAAGATAGTCAAGAAAAAACGGCGTTTTCTACGTCTTGGGGTCATTTTCACTATCGCAGACTTCCATTCGGCCTTAAGATTGGACCAAGTGCTTTCACACGAATTATGAATAATATCTTAATAGGTCTCAGAAATGAAATCTGTCTACTTTATATCGATGACCTCATTTGCTTTAGCAAAACCATGACAGAACACATAAATTCATTAGATAAGATTTTTGCCAGGTTTAAGGAATCAAATTTAACAGTAAATTTAGAAAAATGTAAATTTGGAGTACAGGAAGTTAACTATTTAGGATTCTTATTAAATGAAGCCGGCATAAGGCCAGATGAAAAGAAAGTAGAGGCGGTAAAACACTTTCCTATACCACAAACAGTTAGGAATGTTCGGCATTTTCTCGGCTTGGCAGGGTTTTATAGAAGCCACATAAAAGATTTTTCAAAAATTGCAAGACCATTATTTGATTTAACTAAATAAGGTATAAAATTTAAATGGACTACTGACTGTCAGACGGCATTTGAAACATTGAAAGATAAATTAATTACAGCGCCAATACTTAAATACCCAGATTTTACAAAAGAGTTTATTTTAGCAACGGATGCATCAAAGGAAGGGTTAGGATGTGTTTTATCTCAGGAAATCGATGGCAAAGTTCACCCGATTACTTTCGCTAGTAGAGTGTTACATTATGCTGAGAAAAATTATGACGCGTCTACTCTGGAGATGTGTGGGGTTGTATGGAGTTGTAAACTTTTTAGGCCATATTTGTTAGGGAGAAAATTTAAAATCATAACAGATCACAAAGCATTATGCTATTTAACTTCTTTAAAGGACCCAACAAGTAAAATTTTACGATGGAGTTTAAAATTGTCGGAATTTGATTATACAATAGTGCATTGACCTGGAAAATTACATACTAATGCAGTTGCTTTAAGTAGAAATGTAGGGCTAACTAATGTGAATTTAGTACAGAAAGAATATTTGCCAATAATAGACTTAGATGAAATTAGGAAAGCACAAATAAAAGACGAGGAATGTCAAATTTTAAAATCACGTAAAAATTATAAAACAAGCCCAGAAAAAGTATTCTATTTTCAATCAGGAATAGAAAAATTAATTCTAATACCAAATTCTAAGTACACTTTTAAGCTATAAGCTATATTTCTATTGATTAATAAAATAAGTTGAATTTATAAGGATGTGATGGGTTTGTAATGTTAAACAAGGATTATTTTTTCTCTTTTATTTTTTCAATGATGTTAAATTAAGAAAAATTTTGGATATACAAACATTAAAATATTTTTTTCAAGAAAATTTTCCACTTATCACAAAGAAATAATAATTTTTGATACAAAACACTTTTTTTCTACATAATTACAGTTTTAATTTAAAATATTATTACAGATAAAATATTACATATAGTAATAATAATAACTAAATGTCTATTGATTTTTAAATAATTTTTTTTTTTTTTTTTGATAAACCATTAAAGATAGTAGCAATGATTTTTTTTATTTTGTGACAATGGAGGGGAATGTAACAGCTTTATGCCTTTTGGAATAGCCAATTTTTATTTTTAGATTCTTTTCAACAAATAAGACAAAAAGGGGAAAAGTATAAATTGCTAGTAATTCAGGGGACTTTGTGGGATACAAAATTTTGGGTTGTAAATTAAGGGGATAAAAATAAAAGAAAAAGCACAAGGTATGCTGTTTTACATAATCAGTTTTCCACACGGAATAGGCTGTCTACAGGTCGCCTCATTTATAAATTTCTTTGTAATGTTTGTGATCTCACTCATACGATATGTGACTTCACTCATTTAAATCATGTCACCTTGATTTTGGTGGAAATAAAACTACAATTAGTGAAACTTGTTATTATAGTGTTTAGGTAGTTGGAGATTTAGAATTAAGTTTACAGGTTTATGTTTTTCTACAATACTTTCCTGCTAACATTGGGCAGCTTTGTAAAATTTTTTTCTTATGACGATTGGATTTATTATATATAATTAATAGCTACATTTTGTGATATAAATGAACAATGTTATTTTGGGAGTTGTACTAAAATAATGTGCAACTTACCTTTGTATTAATAGGATTAAGTACTCTCTGTTGGTTACCATGAACTATATTTGTTTAAAATGTTCACAAATTGAATTTGTATTTTTTTTTACATTGTTAAATTGAATAGTTATATTTCATTTTTTTGATTTTTGAGAACATAGTTTCAAATGGCTTAACGTCATAAATTTTTAAATAACTTAATGTTTAGTATATAACAAATTACAAGTAGGCCAAAGCAAGCATTTAAAAAAAAAGGAAATAAAATGATTAACGTCGTGGATTGACTAGGACTTGGGTGTCTCATTTTTGATTTTTATTTTTTTAATTAATTTTTCTTTGTGGTAATAAAAATAGCCAATGTTAATTTGTTTTTTTTTTGTTAAAATAATTTTTTTTGACATTGTGAGTTGGGGGGGGGATTGAGTCCTTCTGCCCACTGCTCACCAGAGACGCTTTCCGACCATGAGGAAAGAGAGAGAGAAAAAAAAAACTTAAATAACATCAATGATCAAAGACTCGACCAGCCCTCTAAGAAAAAAAAACGAACAAGGGTGGTTTGAGCAAATCATTGCAGACTTCTTTAGATTGTTGAAAAAAAAAAAAAAACCAAACATCAAAGAGCTGCACGTCGGAGTAGTGAAGGAGTCGAAGGGGCAGACTCTAGTGAAGCCGGGGGGTGATGTGACAGGTACCCCTCAACTCGTAAATAATTATAAGGAATAAGTAAAGATATTAAATATTAAAGGGTCCACTATCAGCGGACATAGTATAGGCTGGCTAAAGGTACATCGCTGAGAAGACAATTCCTAGTTAACTAAGGGAGGGGGACGCTAGAGGAAAGCATCGGGAGATGCATCAATCAGTCTGGAAGTGAACGCGTCCGCGTTTAGACTCAATAATAAATGGGGGATTGATCTTGCTTTGGCCTCATGGCATAATATTAGTTTTAGGATAGGAACCAACAGAGTAGTCGTTGTACTTTAAATGGTTCAATAAACGTTTCAATCGATCATGAGTTTACCGCTTCTTCAACGAACCTTCTCGCCACCACCCATCCTGACAACGCACGTACGTCCGCAAGAGGACAGAAGGCACAGCCCGACCAGGGAAAACGCAATCGCTGGAGGAGCCAGACGCAGGTGAGCCGGACTGGCAGCGAGGGTCCGTTACAAGAGCGCGACAAGCGATGTTAGCTAGCTAACGTTGCCAAGTCATGCAGCCAACACCCGGCCCAGTGTCCTTCTTTGTCGCCGTAGTGTTTAGCGTGCGTGCATCAGCTGTCCATCTCCTCTCTCTCTCACACACTGTTCAAAGCGGCAACGTCGCTAGCCTCTTGGCCACTAAGCTCTGTTCCGACGCTACACAAGCGCTTCAGTAAAGGCGAAACACATTTCCCTATCCTTCGAGCATACTGGTATTACTTATATACTCTGTGCCACAACCTCGTGACAGCGTAGCGTCCATACGAGTATCGGAGCGTTCCATGGGTTGTCGGTTTTTCTGCGTCGCATCAAAGGAATGATAATCATTGAGTCATGTATGCTCTTGCCTAAACGGTACTTTTAACTAAAGTGCTTTATATCAGAATGCAACATGGAGTGGACTGAAGAGTTTACATTGCAATTTATTGAAATATATCGTAATAAAAGTATATTGAGGGATGTAAAACATCCCAGCTATTATAATAAAATAAAGAAAAATGATGCTTGGGAAGAACTTGCAGCTAATTTTAAAATTACTATGGATGAATGTACAAAGAAAATTAGTAACCTTTTGTCATCGATGAGACGAGAAAAATTTTAAATGAAAAAGACTCGGGGCACAGGATTAGGTCAGTGAATAATAAATAAGTTATTATTATTTTTTATTATACTCCTTTAGGTACAATAAAGAACTAGAAATAAAACAATAAAGTAAGTAATTAAACAAAAGCAAACTTAAAAAATCCTTTTCTTTTGTTAAAAATTAAATTTAACACAAATTAAAAGACGAAACACATTAAACTTTATTTTTATTACGATTTTTACCCAAATCTTGTGCTAAAACTAATTTATACAGGGTGTTTCAGTTCTCTAAAATACTTTTACGTATGTTTCCTGGGCCAAAGACAATTCACACTGTTATTATTACAATGTATGATAGCCCCTAGTTTTTATACAGCAGCTATTTTGATTTTTTTACTTATATATCTATTTTTATCTCAAATCAGATTTAAACTATACATTGACATTTTGTGTGAAGTTTTATAACATAAAGGACAAACTGAAACAAAAATAATATTTTTTTCCAACTGACCAGTTCAAAATGATAGCCATTTGAAATGTTTTATGTTAAATATCTTGAAAACAAATAAATGTTCATCTTTACAAATAAATTTTAGAAACAAAAAAGTTGTATTTTTGATGAGAAATTAAATGTTGTTTCATTTTGAATGTAGGTTAAAGGATAACCTAGTTTTCGACAAAAAATTAAATATAATATTTTGGTACTTGTATAAAACACACAAGTTGAGCCTTGAACACCAACATTTTTGAATACCGGTACTAATAATTTAAAATCATTAGTACAGAGTTGTGAAACACCCTGTACCGTTAAATTAATCCAAACGAAACATGTTTCAAATGTTTTACATTTGTTTTTTATATCATTTTTAATAATATTATTTTGTAATCATTGCAGGACGCTCTAATTTGTATATAAAAGCAATTGGTTCCCATTCAAAAGTTTGATTTTTCTCTGGGACAAAAATAATTTTGTAGAAACTCAAAGCACTGTAAGTAGTACTTTTTATGCATAATTGTCTTGCCACAAAATGTTACCTTCATTTTGGAAAAAATCCATCAATTCGTCTCTAATTGCTTTGGCATGTAAACATGACCTTCTAGGAATGTTTCTCAACGGAAGTAAAGAAACCATCGGATCATTAGTTATAGCCCTAAATGCTCCTTGAGTAAACCTACCTTCTATTTCTGTGTCAAATATTCCTTTTAGTGTATATAAGAGATGGGATGTAGAACTGTTTCTTAAAAATTTATTTAAATGAACTACAGCCATTACAATGATTTGAGCTTTCTCAGGTTCTAACAACATTGGTTTCCGAAGTACTCTGAAAACAGCCGAGGCAATGCCAAAAGCATTTTCAACGGTTCTTCTTGCACGACATATTCTATATTTAAAAATTCTTTGTGATGAACCTTTGGAAAACATTCCCGAAAACGGTTTCATTAATTTGTCAGTCAAAGAGAAAGCATCGTCTCCAATAAAAAAATAAGGAACCTCCCGCTGTCTACCAAACACTCTCTCTAATTTCTTATGAAGAGAACAGTTTTTAAATATGCCACCGTCAGAAATCCGTTCCTGACCACCAATATTGACATACAAAAAATTGCAATGTGCATCTACTAACGCAAAGAGAACAATGCTAAACGTGGATTTGTAATTAAAATGCTCGCTTCCTGAATTAAAAGGTGCTTGTAAGACAACGTGCTTCCCATCTAAGGCATCTAGACAATGTGGAAAGTTCCATATATCTTCAAATTGTTTTGATACTTCTAACCATTCCGCAGGAGTTTTTGGAATCTGTAAAAAATATTTGATGTTATATTACAAATAACTGTGGTAAATTGTGTCATAGACTGTAAATTGTTGTTATTTCTTAGTTGCAGATTGAAAAGAGCGAAATTCATCAAGAGCTGTCAGATGACACAATCCCCAACGAAGAGTCCGGTGATACTCGACGTGAAGTGGCTGAAATTGAAAATCAGCGAGAGAAGAATGAACCTCATAGTATTAGACCTCCTTCAAAACGCAAGGGACGTACAGATGAAGATAAATAGATAAGGCCTTCGAAGTATTGACTAAAGCATCACAATCAGCTCAGCAAAACAAAAGAACAAAATGAATGTCAGGTTTTTGGAAATCTTGTAGCAAAAAAAATTAGCCAAATACTCCTGTGAATTGCAAAATGTAGTACAGCAAAACATTATGGACATTTTATTTCAAGCTGATAGAACCCATGTCAGTAATAATTCAATTCCCTACTTCTCTCGACATTCATACCACAATTTTAATACCATTTCAAATTTAGCTGTACCTGAAACTTGTCCACAGTCACCACTTCAACCCCCTCTTCTCAATTGTTACATTTATTCTCACACCCACCCCCATCATCACAATACTCATATCTGTTTTCACATCCACCACCATTCTCACAACCATCCACATCTTCACAAATCTCACAGTCATATCCACTTCCGACCCAATTTAGCGTTTTTAGTATGTGTTCTTCCTCTTCCAGCAAAACAATATCAGATAACACAGTTCCCAGCAACATTTCAACATTACATAATCTGGATATGCCTGACCTTAATTATGAAGGTTAAAAAGAGTTACATTTCCTATTTTTATTTTGTGTTACATATTTTGTGTTACATATTTTGTATTGTTTATTTTTGTACTCATAATACAATAGTTTTACTTTGTACGTTTTTTAGTATTACTAGCTGACCCGGCAAACGTTGTTTTGCCATATAAAAAATTTTCAAGTAATTTCTAGTGTAGACAAAAAATAGCTTAATTATTGTAAGTGTGTAAGAATGTGGTATATGCGTGAAATAGGCATGGAGCGCTGTGAACGATTAGGGAATATATAAATAACAAAAGGCAAACATTATTTTTAAGTTATTATAATTTATTCTCCCCCCCAACCCCCCCCCTTAGGGGTTGGTGATAAAAGGGTAAAAATTTAGGGTTGTATGTATTTTTTAATGCGACATAATAAAAAAAATAAAGATATTAAAAATATGTCTAAAAATTAAAGAAAAATGTTAAGGGTGGACAACCCTTATCCCTAAGAGGTATGAAAAATAGATGTTAGCCGATTCTCAGACCTACTCAATATACTCACAAAATTTCATGAGAATCGGTCAAGCCGTTTCGGAGGAGTACAGGAACGAACATTGTGACACGAGAATTTTATACATAAGATTGTAATAAAAAATGTTTTCTTACCTGTATTTTTTCGTATGGATTCGTTTCTAAAGGATTATATTAATTTAATTTGCTTCTGAGCAATCCATAGGCCTACTTAATCCATGAATACCGGTTTATTGGAAAACAATAATCAAACGCGTGCTAAAAACGACAAACCTTTCACGCTCTCGTCCAAATATGTTCGGCGAACATTCAAAGTGTTCTTCGAAAATACCGACAGGAGATGGATCGCTGCGTCCGCGCGTGCGACCAGTATAAATATGACGAATTCAATGCGCACGAGCGGTGCGAGCGTGTGTGTGGGGACTTTCAAGGGTTAACTTTGTCGGTACAGCGTATAGATTTAATTTACTTTTTGTACAACTGGTAAAACATTTATCTTTAAAGTGCAGTTCACACACAACTTTGCGGTTTAGCGTTGTAGGAGCTAGGTATGACAGGGTCTCATTTGAATAGTTGACAATCCATTGTTCACAAATTTCTGCTCTTTTAATGGGAAAAGAAAAAAAATGAAGGGACGGATTACGACCTTTCGTGTTGCTGCAGCCAGTAAAACAACATTTGTGCTGCCTTTTACCTTTATTTGAACTTTCCATTGTTCGAGGTATAGCCGAATCATATAATTACTGAATAATCTATATTATGATAAACTTATGAACTCAAAAAATATATACACTAATATTACGTACGCACTATTCTTATTGAAGGTCTATGGTCTACCGTACACACACACACATACTCACGCAAATTCTCACACTTAAACTCACACTAACGACTCCAAACAAAAACTTAAAAAAACACATTATCACTATTATACGATAAAATTAAAAACAAATCATGAAACTGATAAATTTTAGGTTAGGCACCTGCTGACAACGATCTCCATACTAGAACTGGCGTAATATCTACGCACCCGCTAAAAGCTGCTAAAAGGTTGGGGTGAGGGAGGAAAATCACAAGCCTTATCAGTCAATACGTTACCAAACGTTGCTACTTCACTTGTTTAACAGTCTTAGTTAGGCTTACAGTTTGGATTATACAGAGTGATACAAAAGTCCGGCCACCCCTTAATAATTTAAAAAAACATTTACAGATCCCAACTGGACCATTTTTCATATAAAAAAAATCGGAAATAGCCTATTTTTAAAAATTACAATTTTTTAAATATTCATATGTTTGTTAATTTTAAATTTTAAAGGCAGATATTTCGGAAAATTATTGTTTATTATGTGTACTTGAAACAGGAGGAAGAACAAAATTTGTCACGTTATTAGTTTTTGCACAATTGCAGTGTAAATAATTTAGGCCAATATCTTTCAATTAACCTGAGTGGCCCGATTTAAATTTACAAAACGGATACTGCAGTGGAGAAGTGCTACGCAGATGATCCGCTAAACATACTTGAGGTTTATCTTTTTTTTTACTTATCTCACTTTTACTTATCTGAAGAATTTTGATTGGAAGTTAGTCAGAATAGATGTAAGAACAACGATGTTAAGAGTCTGCTCCAGTAAACGAGAAAGCAACCGGAAACGCAACCGCTTCTCACTGTATTCCTATCTAAACAGTGCAATTTCTTGCAGCTGAACGCTTTGACATTGCCTCATTTCAAACCATTTTGTAAGTCTATCTTTTGTAATTGAGTGTTGAAAAAAAACTGAATATTCTTTATAGTAGAACCCCACACCTGAGCACAAAAGGGGTGGTTGGGCCAATCAGAGAGCCGCATTTGGTCACGTGACCCTGGGTGTGGGGGTGGGATTTCCGCCATCTTTTCTCCGCCATTTTGTTTCCGCCATCTTTTTTTTTTTGCAGCCATCTTTTTTTTAATAATTAATATTTAATGCTTTGAAAAAAGTTTGGATGTCTCCGAGAGTCGAACCGGCTACCACCATTACCCGAGTCCGCGACGCTATATGAGTTTAACATTTGTCATCGACCTTGTGTCCGATCAAATTGTAGACACCTGGGGTTTTTGCACCGAGTTGTGACGATGCCATCTTGAAGACGTAATATGAACCGACTTCCGACTGATTTTTTTGCACCGGGTTGTGACAGATGACGACGCCATCTTAGTTGTAGTGACGTGGAGGCGGTATTGCACTGATTTTTACGAATATAACATATTGTTAGTGTTTAAGCTGATCATATTAA
>JAGFPH010000143.1:495650-558407 GCA_018207615.1 Philaenus spumarius
TTTTCAATTATTAAAATTCGAAATACCTGTTAAAATAAAAGTTTTTTATACTGTTAGAATCCGTACTTTATGTAGATTAAGAATATCTAAGTTTTATTTTATTAAATCTTTTCCGTCGAGTTACAACAGCGAGTAAACGACTGCGCGCACAAGGAGTCCACTGTTCTAGAATTGCAGTTATCAGCACAGTGACGTCAGAGTGAAACTGGCGGCACAGTGCAGAGATCAAAGAAACGGTTTAGCCCTTGTTATAGAGCCCTAAATCGTTATAACGGTTGCTTTTAAAGCGTGAGAATGCCGATTTTTAAATGTCCCACTTGTTTGTATTTCCCAGGACTTTACGAATAAAACCGTTACACGAAAAGATGTAATGTGGTTTGCTTTACACGAAACGAAAAATTGAACTTTTCTCTACAAGTCGATATAAACATACAGTATCTATTCAAACATATCGCATTGTAAGAAGTATATCGAATCCAAAATGTGCTGTTTCATTGGTTGAAATCTGTCCAATGCAAGGGTATACAAGAAATCCTATAACATCGAAATTATAAGAGTGACGAATATTGAATATTTCGAAGGCAGCAATAGAAAGTAATAATGTAATAATTGACTTAGTTGCTCCTTTGGTTTTTAAAACCTTAAAATTGCAGTGCAATGAACTTCTTCCTAATATAGAAAGTAAATCAACAAATTCTAGCACAAATAAAGCAGGAACTTGCGTAATTAACTACTTATACAGATCATCTACAAACCTACACAGACTGGTAAAAAAAAAAACAAAGGCACAGGAGCAGCTGTTCACTGTCCCTCTCTAAACGTAAACATTAATTTATGTCTAAATAGTAATATGACGAGCTATTCAGCGGAGTTATATGCAATTTTCAAGGCTATTGAATTCTCAAACGGTCATTTCGTTATCATCATTATTTTCGTTATCATTTCGTTATTTTCACAGATTCCCAGTCATCAATAGTCCAAATTCAAAATCACAGATATTCTTTCTGAGAAGAAGGGATACTTGTGAAAATATACAAAGAAATTGAAAAGCACCAAAAACATTTCGTTCTTCAGTGGATCCCTAGTCATATAGGAATTAATCACAACAAAATCGTAGACAAGATGGCATATAACGCAGCAGAAAAAGGCGACATAATTCATGATTTCGTAACGCCACTAAATGACCTAGCAGCCAGTATAAAGAACAAACAAAAACAAGAACTCTTACAATTTTTTTAAAGTACCTACACCAAAAGCAATATGGTACAAACAAATAATTTCAGAAATACCAATTAAGCCATGGTTTAGTGAGTCAAAATTATACAGATACCAAATCGTAAACATTTTAAGACTTCGTTTTGGATATGGCATAGTTAAATGAAACCCTATATAAATTAAACTTATATTTCACTCCTAAGTGCCTTATGTGCACAACAGGTCAAATCGAGTCGTTTAACCACATTATCTTAGAATGTCCAGCTTATGAGTACTATAGACGAGAATATTGAATAAAATTAAGGCTAGGGCAAAAAATTTCAATCCCCTAACTTACTTTGCAAATTATTAAAAGCCGATAAAAAAGACATTATGCAGGAGATAGTTGTATACCTTAATAACATTAAAATAAATATATGAGATTAGAATATATCTCAAACACACACGTTTATGTACATATATGTTCTTCCCATTCATGGGTTTCTTATTCCATGACTCATTCCTTTCGGGGTCGGGCTAGGCAAAGTCTGGAGAGTCTCAGACGAGAAGATTTTACCTATGCACCAGTCCTACAATCCTTTTAAACCTAGTTTATTTATATATTTTTTTCAACTCCAGTACAGAACTTTGCACTTTCTTTGTAAATAATACTTTACACAAACACTCAGGAATTTAATTTTAGGTTATCTGTACGTATATGTTGTGTTTTACCTTTAACTAATACCCCATAATTTTATTTCAAAATAAATATGAACAAACAAGGAAAAATATACAGGGAAGGAAACAATTTAATTTCAATTTAAAGAATTTAATCCCAAGGAAGAAACAGGCCGCATGATATGAATCGGTGCCCAGCCATATAAGGCTAAAGAGGGGAAAAAAGAACAAGACGGTATGTGTCACGCCACAGATAAAAGAATCACGCGCAGGTCGTTGGTGGCTATGACGTCACGGGCACCGAATCACTCTACAGTGATTCGACTTCGCCCTGCACGATGTTTCGAAAAACATCACCCTGAACTACTATTGAGTGAACGGAAAATATACAATCTTTCATGGGATTACATACAAACTCTAGGGAATCTTGAGGTGCCATTTTTTTATAGTAAACACTTTTTTCTCCATAGTAAATTCATAATAAAAATATAAAAAGATGTACTTGTATATACAAAATTGTAAGGAAAAATTTGGTTGATTTGTTTGAAATTAATAGTATGAATGACCTAAACCCAATTAATAAACCTAAAATAGAAATATTCAAGGTCAAATAGTAAAATGATAACAATACAGTATTCTCTGTTTAAAGTTATTGTTTGTTAATGATGGATGTTGAATTTTATTATTATTACTTATTCAAATTAATACAGTATAACAAATAGTAATTATAACAAAACAGGTACTGTACCTATAATTCTTGTTTAAATTTATTTTATAATAAATGTTTAATTTGTCATAAATCACTTATAAAAGCAGATAATGAGTAAATATGACTAACCTTTGTTAATTATCTTGGGAGGGGATATTTTAATGTTTCCCTTAGATATGCTAATCCTTTTTTAGAGATGCATCTGATAGTAACTGCTTTTGCTACAACATCAGCTGATAGTTTGTACATTTTCCCTTTAATAAATATTGCTGCTGACATTCGGTAAATATTTTTCATATTTTTCTAATGATTGTTCGAGTTTTGGTATAAGTACACGAGCATTGTTCAGTTTATTTACAAGTAATTTCTTTTCTTTTTTTAAATTGTCGTTTTCATACTAAAGAGCCTCTACCATAGATAAATCACCAGATAAAAAGAGACTTGTTAAATTTAAATTGGAAAAATTAGCTTCCAAATCATCAGGTGTGTTTTGAATATTTACACTGTCTGCTGAATCATCTAGAAAAATTTTTGAAATATTTTTAGGTTCACGATTTTCGGCTAGGTGTAATCGTTTAGATAATGTAGGGTGTGGTATGGTAATATTTGGGATTTTTTGTGGTGGAACTGACGCCACCGTGCCGCAAAGCTACTGCGCAGCTGTCTCGTGACACATACCGTCTTGTCCACGGTATATAGAATACTAACGTTAGGGTTCACGCGCATATACACTGGATTCCACGTTCACCGTGCAGTACAGAGCGCCCATAAGCCATGTTATTCATACTACAGTCTCAGCGGTACTAGCCAACTAAAAACATCAACTCCCATACAATGCTTGTACAGTTGACGCAACCCGCAGACAATAAACGTGACGTTCCTTGTAATGGTAGTAGTATGTCTATTATCCCGTAAGATCTGTAGTCTGTACTGCACGGTGAACGTGGAATCGAGTGTACTTCCTCCTCTCTTGACGTCATCGGTGCCCACTGGCAACAGTACCCAGAATGTTATAGTGTTTGCAAATTATTAAAAGCCTATAAAAAAGACATTACACAGGAAATAGTCGTCTACCTCAATAACATTAATAAACGGTACCAGAAACTGGCAAATACTTTCTCACAAACATATTGAAATTATTAAACAGATTCACTGTGACTTGTAGGGTGGGGTAGGAGAGGTGATTTTTTATTAAAGCATGAGATTAACTAATAAATACTATTATTATCTAGAGAGAAAACTATTCCATCAATTTCGAACAAATTTGCACCAAACACGTCAATTAGGCCTGTATAGATGCACGAAAAAAGGTTTTGAAACATTTTGAAAAACAACCCCCTTTATGGCCAAAAAAACACCCACAAATCAGTTATTATTATTATTATTATTATTATTATTATTAGCTAAACGAGAATTTTAAGAAAGATGCGGTTTTTTGCATATGGTAGGGTACATTAAAGGCTACAAATAAGCCAAATTTTATCAAAATCGTTAGAGCCGTTTTTTTATAAAAAAATAATACAGATTTTTTGGTGTTTTTTTTGCCAAAATAGGGTTGTTTTTCAAAAAATTTCAAACCTGTTTTTTGGCCTAGTTGACATGTCTGGCGCAAATTTGTTTGAAATCTATCGAATAGTTTTCGCTCTAGCTTTGTATACATACAGACAGACATTTTGTAAAAAACACTTTTTTGGACTCAGGGGGTCCCAAAACGTATATTTCCACAAAAATATCAACATCGATTTTTTTGCGATCACTATACTTTCTCTATACTATAGTATAGTGAGAAAATAAAAGACATATATAAGATTCACTGCATTTGTTATTATTATTTCCGCTAAGATGCTTGAAACATTTGTCTTCTTGCTTATCCGCCTTTCTTAGCTTTGTCTTTCTCTCGTTTGACGCGTTTCGGGTAGACCCCATCTTCAGAAGCTTTGTTTGCTACTATCTATCCTCTACCATTGTCTCCTATTTTCTCCTATCCTTCTGAAGATGGGGTCTACCCGAAACGCGTCAAGCGAGAGAAAGACAAAGCTAAGAAAGGCGGATAAGCAAGAAGACAAATATATAAGATTATAATGTATTTCAAACACACACTTTTAGGTACATATATGTTCTTCCTTTCATGGGTTTCTTCTTCCATGACTCATTCCTTTCGGTTTAGTCAAAGTCTGAAGAGTCTCAAACGAGAAGATTGTACCCACGGATACTAAAATACACGGTAGGGGTCACGCGCAGGTCCCCACCGCCCGGCTCGGAGACGTGACGTCACTCTGAACCCTCCGCCTCGCCGCACTGTATACAGAATATACAGTCCACAATGTAATTCGCTATTCGAACACTAAAACAGGTAACCTGCAGCCTTTAATTTCGTTAGATATTTTTTATACTTAGGGACGAAAGTATAATTTTGCAGGCCAGTACGATTTTATATCGGTATATACATTTATTAATATTAAAAGTGCCCTAACCATGCCGTACTCTTAAGTTTTGTGTAATAATCACTAGAGTTTAATGAATTCCCATGTGCACAAATTTTAATCGATCTATTTAAGAGCCTTAATCTTCTCTTCTTTGATCTAGCCATGCCGCTATTCCAAAATATTTATGTTAACTGAACTCGTTGTATGAATAGGTAACTTGTGGATGGTACCTTTTAAACTTCCAGCTAGATAAGAAAAGAAGAGAAAGTTTCTGTTTTATGGTGCTTTTGCATTTTACGATTTAAATACTTTGCTATTTACAGCTTTAAACGTACTGATGGACCTTTGCCGAATAGGTGTAAGTTTATTTATTGTAAGAGTTAAATAATAAAATGTGTACTGCCTTACTACCTACTACCAATGAAATGTTAGGCACCAAAAAGGGCACCTTAGGCACTAAAAGGGAGCAATAGTTGGTAGTTAACGAGAATCACTTCGAGCACCACCAGTCTTTTTGCAAGTTGCCGAGAGTAAGGAATGAATTGGAAGTTTTTTAATTTCGATGCACCAGCCGAGCGAATATATCTGTCTCTTTCCCCAACACAAACAAACAACTTTCTCTTTCACCCAGTGGCGCACCGAGGACTTGACTTTGGGGGGGGGGACTAAGCTCAGGTCAGAATCTATCTATATATATATAAGCCAAATCCACTGACTCACTGATCACGATTTCTCAAAAACTACTGGACGGATTGGAACGTAATTTGGTATGTAGCTTCCTCTAGGGCCATAAGTGTTCACTAAGAAAGGTTTTAAAAAAATTCAAAATTTTAGGGGGGTTTGGAGGGTCAAAGTTACTAAATCACGATTTATCTAAAACTACTGAACGGATTGGAACGAAATTTGGTATGTAGCTTCCTCTAGGGCCATAGGTGCTCTCTAAGAAATTTTTTCAAAAATATTCGAAATTTTAGAGGGGGTTTGGGGGGGGTCAAGGTTAATACATCACGATTTCTCCAAAACCACTGAACGGATTGGAATGAAATTTGGTATGTAGATTCCCCTAAGGCCATAGGTGCTCGCTAAGAAAGTTTTTCAAAAAATTCGAAATTTTAGGGAAGGTTTGGGGGGTCAAAGTTATTAAAAATCCCCATAAGAAATACATTGTGTAATATATTTATTGATATAATATATTTTTTGTTAATATACATTTAACTTTGATTTTTCCATCCGTGCAAAGCCGGATCGGGCCAGCTAGTATATATATATATATATATATATATATATTCAACAAATCCTAAACGGATGAAAGTTCTTTAACCTTTCACAAAGTCTGCATTATTATATATTTTTTTAAAGTGAATGGTGGTGGGCTTGAGTCAGACAATAGTACAATATAAACATTCTTTCCGCAAGATCACCCCGCACTGACCTTGAGTGACGATGTAGCCAGCGCACTGCCTTTTAGGGCAACGTTATACGAGCGCTGATAGCGCCGCGTTTTCAACGTCGCGTTAACGTCAGTTAATTGGTTCAATGAAACTACTGTGGGCCATGTTATACCAACGCTATCAACGATGGCGAATTTAAGTTAACCGGGCGTTGAGCGCTGCCAACGCGGATTGACGCGGGCGCTATCAACGCCGAACAAAGTTGTATGGAGCGCAACTACCAGAGAGGCCACAATAGAATAACTACTAGAAAGCAGTTATTTTTATACGTTTTCAAAGTGATTATTGTGTACTTCAAAATGTACACGAGCGAGCCGAGTCGACACGGACGGAGTCGATTTTTTCCACGCTCTGACAGCATGCCGGATCGGGTCGATTCGGCTCAAATCCACGCGGGTTGGGTACAGATATAGCCACAGGTCAAAACCAGAAAGAACGTTCGATCTCTTCCACTGTTCGTCCATGATAATTTTGCAATTCATGGTAGTTGTAGTTGTGGTGAAGTGGAACACATGTCGGAACGGTGCGGGTCTGTTAGATTTATCCACTGCTACGGATTTCCGCGACGGACCGGGACGGCTCGACTAATATAAGGTCAGCATAGCTGAAGCTTGACACACGATTTGAAAGCACTGGGTGTGTACCCCACCGTCTAGCCCTCCTGATAGACAATTCCTCATATGTTTCTATTATTTGTAAAACACCTAGACAGAATGGTTTCCATTTTGGAAGTGAAGAACGCAACATTGACAAAGCTTCAAAAACGCTGTGTATAACACGGGACCCACTTTACCAATGTCGCGCTTCCAACATCCCGTATAACTTGGGAATTTAACGCCCGGTTTTCAGCATTATCAACAGGCGCTAATCAGCGCTCGCATACCGTCGCATAAACCAGACCGCCAAGACTCAAACATCACTGTAAGAAAATCATAATTGCGTAAGGTCAGAATCATATTTATTTCAAAAAGAACGATTATTTTTTCGTGATCAGATCACAAAATGAATCATAAATAATGTAATTTTTAATTGAATATCGACTACGTATTCAACGCTCGATTAGTTTAAAATACAATCCACATTACTAAAAAGACCTTCTGGGGGGGGACAGGTCCCGTTCGTCCACCCCCGTCGGTGCGCCACTGCTTTCACCCCGAACCGGCCCAACCCCAGTAGACAAATATCATAGTGTCAAGAATCTGTGGGCCTGCGCCAAGTTGGATTTTGCCACATAAGGCCTAAATAGGCCAACAGATATTATTTAAGCAAAAAGTAATTCCGACTGCTTCCGCTTTGCATTTCACAAAGCTCTTATTTTTCAAAGATTCACTATTGTGATAGGCTGCACAGACTCTTGAAATTGTCCATACTGGAAACAATAAATTATAATTTTATTTTAACGTAAAAACCAATTATTTATGAAAATAAAAAAATATGAGATTAAAAACAAAATAATTGTCTAAAAGAAAGCAAACTCAACATCCTCTCTTGATTCTCAGTTTACTAGAATAGCAAATTGTGCTAATATAAAAATACAATTTTTGTAAATTATTATTGAAGTTAAACATGGTTTCTAAAATATAAAGTATATCAATCACGAAATTAGATCTTGAGCTAATATTGGGATTTACATCAGCAAACAGATAAGACCAAATTTATATACACTTTATAAAAAACTACAAACCAATATTTTAAATATTTAATTTAATTTTAATATTAGTTCAAGATCATCTGATTGCATGGTTTATTTATTTCATTTCTTAGAATGCCTTTAACAAATTCAAATTAGAGCTCTTATGGATAGATTTGGGCAATAATAGGCGTTTGGCAATCAAAACAACAACATTATCAACCTAACTTTTAAACAAGTAGGCAACAACAACTTGTATACACTGAATATGTTATTGTTAATTTATTAGGTACTAAACTATTTCATATTGCTTCTATGCATTAAGTACTGATATATTTTTATAATTATAGTAATAATAGCCTATCGCTATAATGCAAGTTACGTTTGATTTAATCCATAAAATATTAAAAGAAAAATATTTAATATTTAGAAATGAACTAATGTAGGACAGCAATAGCATGAAAAGATAAATTCAAATGGCCTTTTTAATAAAATAAAACTTCATTCAATCAGGTAAACAAACTGGAAAACATTTTCTTTCTACAAAAATATGTTGCTCCCGTCACCAAGTTATTTTTTTGGCAATTGGAAACACTATGCACACACATTATTTTAGTTTATATCATTACAAATTTTACACTATTATATAATTACGTAGTATATTTTTTTTAATAAAGGGATTTCTATTTGTGGGTGTGTGTGGGCAACTGAGTGGCGAAGTGTACGGGCGGCAGGCAGCGGGCCGGGAGGGAGGGTTCAGAGTGACGTCGCTGGCGCGTGAGTCTACTGCACATCCTACTCATGACCCCTACCGTGTATTCTAGTATCCGTGATTGTTCCTATCTACAATCCTTTTAAACCTAGTTTATTTATACAGTATATATATATTTTTTTTCAAATCCAGTACAAAACTTCTCACTTTTTTTGTAAATAACAATTTACACAAGCTCTCAGGAATTAATTTTAGGTTATCTGTACATATATATGTAGGTATGTCGTGTCATACCTTTAACTAATATCCCACAACTTTATTTCAAAATAAATAAGTACAAATCATATAACAGTTCAAAATATAATAAATATTAATTACTCAAGAGTTTCATTATGAAAATGGTCGAAGATAGAGATGGATCTATGAAATGCCATTCAGAACACAAGCTAGCGTAAGCAAACGACACCTAGCGGAAAATATGTTAACTCCCAGAAAACTATACGAATTATCAAAATAACCCGGTTTTCGAGATTGAAAGAAACTAATTAAAATTACTTCCCGAAATTTTTGACCTATATACTTCCTATATCAAAATCAAACAAAATTAATAAATCAATCCAGGAAAATTATTCATAAACTCTTTAGATTTGAAAGTTAGAATCTTTACCTAACACATGACCAATTTAAAGCGGAACCCCGGAACCCGTATAAAAGAAAAACTCCGAACACGCAAGAACCACAAATTTTAGAGAAAAACTGCTGTAGCCTATAAACAGAACGAACCTTTTTACATGCAAAAAGTCTTTGGCAAAATTATCAAATATACACCGTTAAAACAGGGAAATTGCGAAATCAACTGAGAACCATCTATAACATACCAAGGGAGACATTTATTTGGGATAACCACGCCCTCGACGGAGTAACTTACCCCGTGATTGGACCATAAATTTGCACGGATTAAAAAATACGAATTCATCAGTTTCTTTAAGTTGTTGATATAAAAGACTAGATTATAAAAATAGTACCTGTTATATGGAGTTATTTAAGTGTTTTATTCAATTTATTTCCACTGTACAATATGTATCGATTATTCTTTAAATGATTTTACTTTTCAAAAAATAACTTAACACTCAAAAAGAAACAAATTTTAAACTAATCAATTCCTAAAACACTTAAAATCCCCCCAAATTGACCCGTTTATGACCAAATAATATACTATCCAAACTATCAAGCAAGACTTGCAGTATAACTTATAAGATAAATATATAATAAAGTATATTGGTGGGATTCTTCCAATCTATTATTAAGCCTAATTTATCCTGTTGTATAATTAGGCTAGAATTTCAAAGACTATTGAGTTAAAGAAAGTCATCGAACATTATTTTTATATTTATATAACTTGTACATGTGTGAACAAACCTTGAACTAAGTGATACCCAGATATACCATTGCATACACTTACAACAACTTTACACTATCAAAACCATTATTAATGACTATCTTCATGTAATTTACTTTTATTCCTTAACTGTGTTACAATATTTTGTTTACTTTTATCTTAATCAATACTTGGGAAAAGTCGGCCCTGACCCACCGAGGTTAAGATTTCTTGTGTGTTATTTAATAGATATAAATACAATATTTAGAACAATTAATTAAAACTCTATTCATATTTTAAACCCCGAGACTTTTATAAAAACAATTGATAAAAATGTCTTAATGTTAAAGTTTTCCATTGAAATAATGTACATTGCCATAGATTATGGAATGATGAACCATATTGAACAATGATGATTGAATTAATTTTTCTTTTTTTTTTAAAGACCCATAATACTTCCAGTTAATGTATACAACTGGGTTTCTTACTAAGTTATTAAAAGAAATTCAATTTTGTGTTTTTATTATTTGTGTGTTGAACTTATTTATTTATATAAGTTAAATTAGATCATATTCCAGTACTATTTATTGTGATGTTATAATTTTGGCATAGAGGCAAAATATTAAACGATTAGCAACAATTATATTAAAATTAAATCATTTATTACTTTCTCACTATACTATAGTATAGAGAAAGTATAGTGATCGCAAAAAAAATCGATGTTGAGATTTTTGTGGATATATCCGTTTTGGGACCCCCTGAGTCTAAAAACGTGGTTTTTGAAAAATGTCTGTCTGTATGTCTGTATGTCTGTATGTATGTATGTATGTATGTATACAAAGCTAGACCAAAGCTTTTGCCCTACCATATGCAAAAACCCGCATCTTTCTAAAAATTCACGTTTAGCTAATAATAATAATAATAACCGATTTTGGGGGTTTTTATTGCCATAAAGGGGGTTGTTTTAAAAAAAATTTCAAAACCTTTTTCCGTGCATCTATAAAGACCTAATTGACGTGTTTGGTGCAAATTTGTTCGAAATCGATCGAATAGTTTTCTCTCTAGATAATAATAATAATATTTATTAGTTAATCTCCAACTTTAATAAAAGTACAACACTTTCGAGAAGAAAACTATTCGATCGATTTCAACCAAATTTGCACCAGACATGTCCAGTAGGCCTGTATAGATGCACGAAAAAGGGTTTTGAAAATTTTTGAAAAACAACCCCCTTTTTAGCCAAAAAACCCCAAAAAATCAGTTATTATTTTTTTTATAAAAAAACGGCTCTAATGATTTTGATAAAATTTGGCTTATTTGTAGCCTTTAATGTGCCCTACCAAATACAAAAACCCGCATCTTTCTAAAAATTCTCGTTTAGCTAATAATAATAATAATAATAATAACTGATTTTTGGGGGTTTTTTGGCCATAAAGCGAGTTGTTTTTCAAAATTTTTCAAAACCTTTTTACGTGCATCTATAAAGACCAAATTGACGTGTTTGGTGCAAATACTTTAATAAAAAAACTCTCCTACCCCACCCTACAAGTCACAGTAAATCTGTTTAGTAATTTAAATGGGTTTGTGAGAAAGTACGTGCCAGTTTCTGGTACCGTTTATTGTGTTGTAATCAGGAAAAATATACAGGAAAGGAAATACAGGTAATTTAATTTCAATTTGAAGAGTTTAATCCAAAAGAAGAAACGGGCCGCATGATATGAATCGGTGCCCAGCCATATAAGGTTAAAGAGAAAAAAAAATGTTAGCCTATAGTGTTAAGGCTAACAGACGAGATACCGGTGTACGGTACACTAAATGTACTATCAATTAAATGTGTGTCAACAGATGAGACACTGAGTAGCGCGCTACCAGATTCTGTGGCTCTACTGTGTCTCTCCCCGCGAGAATCTGGGACACCGGACGGTGCACGGTAACTAGAACTAATACGGTAGGGCTCACGCGCATCTGGCTGTGAGGCCGTGACGTCATCTGCACCAAGCCGGCCTCGCGGTCCACTATGTAGCTGCTCTACTCTAATCCAAATAGGAAGCGATTTTATCAAGCTTATGGTTGGCAATTCCTATTACAGTACTTTTACAGACTATTATTATTATTCTCAATAACACTGACGTACATGTCAAGCAATTTGTTTTGAATTTATTTATTTTACTAGGCTAAGTTAGTTTACTACTGAAGAACTACTTGCAGTATAATAATTGATTTTAATATCTTTAAACGGTTTTACAAGTACAATCGAACTCAAATTGTCTTCATAGTGAAACTTCTTAACAAAACTGTATTTTAAAAAGGTTCAAGGGTTAAATAATAATTTTGTTAAATGAGAATGTTTTTTCTTATGTAGTATTTTACTAATGAAAAAAATCTTCTACATACATTATAAAAAAAAAAAATAAATAAAAATGTCAAAACATTTGTATAAACCAATTTAAATAGATATTGAAAAGATTTTTTAAAGGAATCCTTACAAGTCAACATAATATATATTTAAGTTAATCATTTAGAAATGTTACCATACTAAAATTTATTAAACAGCAGTATGTTATGTTTGACCTAAATCGTTACATTAATTCTTAATTTTGTTCATCTTCTTTGATTTTTTTCGTGCAGTGTCAGAAGTTTCATCTTTCTTTATTGCTCTTTTAAGTTCTTTCTTCTTGTTCAGTTCTTTCATTAACTTGCTCCTAAAACGTAATACTAAATCCTTCGTCTAAAAGATGGTTTCTTGCTAGTTTTAGCAGATGAGGAATGTCATAGAATGCCCAAATCTTACGACTTTCTGTGCTTGGGTTAGCTATGTAAGACGTCTGAGGACTTAAATTTAAGCCTGCTCCTAGTTTTCTATTAGGTCCTACCATATCACTTACAAAAGAACGCATGCGAAATCCCGACTCTTCAATTAACTTGACACATTCAAAAAATAATTCAACCGTTACACTTTGGTCGAATTGGTAATAAATCGGCTGCGTCCTATTACCAGTTAGGCTTCTAATGATAATTACTTGAACACTTGCATGAGGTCCTCTAAACATATCTTGAGCGGCGTCATAGCAAATATCGGATTTCACCTTCATCTCGTCAAAGCACATAACAATGTATTTATGAAAATCGTCGCTTAAAACTGTCGATTGTCCTTTAAGTTAATTAAAACTTATATCTAAAAATCCAGGAGGAGTAGAGAACTGTGACAACCGTCTGCCTATTGTAGCCTAGCTTGGTAAGGGGTATGTTAATGTATCTCTAACATACACAAAAGCTTTTTTTTTTAATATACCTAATTGTGACAGCTTTTGTTACATCTTCACTAGACCAATTTGCACATTTTGCTTTTAAAGGTTGTTGTTGTTGACTTTTATAAAATAGCTGATCATATTTCATAAAATCATGTTTTAATTTAGTTATAACTTCATAGAATAGGCTAAACTTAGAACACAAAATCTCACAACTAATACGTTTATTATCTCAAGCGCGTTTCAACGACAAAGTCACCATCTTCAGTGCACTTGAAGATGGTGACTTTGTCGTTGAAACGCGTTTGAGTTAATAAACGTATTAGTTGTGAGATTTTGTGTTCTAAGTTTATTCTATCAAGTATATCTTCTCACAAGTCTAGCTCAATATTTATTTATAGTTATAACTTGTTGGGCACATTTTAGTTCATCTGTTAATAAAATTATTTTTTCTTTTAGTTCTTTATTTTCATTTATTAATTGGATGTTCTGCACGTTATTATTAGATAAATTTTGATCTTCATAAGAATCGAGTTGGTCTGAGGTTCCTATAATTTCGCTGCTTCTTTCTTCTGCTGAATTTTGTATTAACGAATTTACAGTTTTCTTACAATTACGTTTATCTGCACAAATTTTTCTTTCAATAGACCCCAAAGTGTCGGTTTAAGTTGAAACTGTTGGTATTTTTTGTGTTGGTACAGAGTATTCTTTTAATTTACGTCTGGGTAGTAGGCCAATAGTTCCGATTTCAAATCTGTTTCATAATTGCTTTACAAACAACATTGTTCAGAAATGTTCCGAACAAATTCGGGCTATTTAGTGTTGAACTCATCTTTTCGTTTGCAAAAATGCTGCCATTGTTTATGAAGATCTTTGTCTTTTGGAAAAACGTGAAATGACAATTTCATTTTCTTCGCATTATCTGAATGGTGTGTACAACCGAAAACGGCACAACATGGCATTTTAAAGCGAGATGAATACTCAGTCTATCGATAAAATTCAGTAAAAACACTACAAACACAATCGTTGTGGTGACAGAACGCACTAGAAATAGCTAACTACACTAGAACGCTGTGTCTAGTGTAGGGCGGTTCGGTCCGCGTGACGTCATCTAACCGGCAATCCACTGCGCATCCATCTCGTGAGTGCTACCGTGTTTTTCTAGTTACCGTGGGACGGTGTACGGGATTCCGCAAGGGCATTCGTTTGAATAGTGACCAGAGATAATAATACCAAGAGATTGTGACTATCAGACGAGACACCATTTAAAAATTAGTAAATTGTTTACGTGTGAAAGCTTTTGCGTTTTACTTTTTTTATTATTTTGAGTTTGATTAAATTGTTCAATTATTATAGTATTTATTTTAATTTGGTCTATCATTTAAATTTTACAAATTCACAACAAAATTATTAATTGGTAAAATATATAATAACAATGTCAGTAGACAATTTTAATAAATGAATAGACACAGTTAAGTGTCTATTAATTGTCAATAAATATAAAATGTTCGTTCATCAGTCTAGGCCTAACCTAAAATTATTGTGTGTATATTTAGTTTATTTTACCTGCCTTAACGGCAACATACTACACACAATAATTTTAGGTTAGGCCTAGACTGAAGAAAAAACATTTTATGTTTATTGAATGTATTTAGGCTACAATGAATGGACATTTAACTGTGTTTACCATCTTAGCTTTAATGCTATAATAATTAATTCATTACATAATAACATATATTATAATAACATAAAACGTATGGAACCTGTAAATATTTGTACGTATAAAAAACAATCCAATACTAAACGGCAATTGAAAGATTAAAATTATGTGTGTATGTTGCCATTAAGGCTGGTAAGAAGAAAAGGCGTGATGAACTTCGTTCCTGACACATTTCCACGACCACACACACATTTACTTTTTTTATTTTAATTAGGCCTATCATTTATATTTTTACAAATTTACAAAATGAAGTCTTCTGTACATTTATAAATTATATCGCCTAAGCCTACTGACAGAAACTATGAACATTCTGATTGTTTGGAAAATAAATAGAAAGTAGCTACGACGTCAGAGACACCAGTGTCTCTGCTGGCTACGGATCACGGGCACCGATCGCTACCAGTGTACCATATAGACTACCGGTGTCTCGTCTGTTGTTAGCCTTTATTCCCGCTCTCTTTACTTGACTTCTGTCTGCTATCATAGCAAAAAATACCTTAATATTATTTCAATATCAATTTGCGTTAAACTAGGGGGACATTTAAAAGTGGTTATTTGCAAATTTCCATAGTAAAAAATGAGCTACTGCAGTGGCCCTTATGGTAAGTGGCCAAGGTCGGTAGTAGCAAATGAGCACTGATCATGGTGATTTTTAATCACGTTTTGGGGTGTCATTAAAATCATATATATAGGCCTATATATATATTATACATACGGTACTTGATATTATACATGTATATTATACATACATATATATATAGACACTTTTTTAATATTAATTAAGAATAATGTTAAATCATTTTAGATTGATAGTTTGTAGGAATTTAGCGCAATTTATTTTTATTGTATAGGGGTAACTACCCATTTAAATCTTTGTAGTGACGATATTCTGTAAAATCCTGGTACTAATATGTGTAAATTGTGAAATTTAAGTAAAACTAGTTGAGTAGTTTTTTAAATTTAGAAAAATATGTGGATTATTATTTAATTTTAAGGGTAGTTATTTCATTTCCCTCATTTCAACCCCTTCCAATTGCGAATCTAAACCACCCAGGGACCCACTCAAACACGCACAAAAAATTTCATCAAAATTGGTCCAGCCGTTTAGGATGATTTCAGTGACATATATACGTACAGAAGAATTATAGTATGCATAAAGATACATAATGTGTGTGTATAGGGTTTTTTTATTAGAGGTGGTTAGTATTCCAGTAATACGTTTGACTCAGGGCCGCTAGGGACGTCAAACCTCTTTTTCTGGTCACAATGAACGAAGCGGTCCCATATGTTTTAAATTTGATTGCAAAATTCGATTGGTACATTTAACGATATATCTGGAGCGAATGTTGTCGCCACTAGGGCACTTGTGAAAAGATGATGACGTTGTCTACAAACATCGAAGCCTCATTTAGTTAAAATTTAAAATGAGGAAGTGGGTGATAACGAAACGTCAAGTGGAATTCATCACTGATCCAAGAAATTCTCTTTCTTTTGACACTAGCCTACATTTTGTTAAGATTTGTTGCGTGTGAGAGCTGTAAAAGCTTTTAGAAATAATACGTGTGGCATTGTATATATTTAGACAATATTCTATTTAAAAATTGCTATATTAAATATTGTTACTCTAGAATTAACAACACTATCTGTAATGTGCTACCACCTATAGACTACTTCATTAACTACGTAGGCTGTAAACATAAAAGTTTTTAGTCCGCCAGGTGCTGCTCTCTGCACACAATTGTATCTTAATTGAATTGGGCGTTGTTTTAAAAAAGTCTGCCGCATATGACGGCCGGTCGAGTACTCGCGATGGAACTGAACAAAGTCAACAAAGAAGTTAAGCCAAAAAACCGCGAATACAGCGAAGAAAATGTCGACGAAGAAGAGCAGGAACCGTTCTTGGAGAAGATGCAGAGTCGGTTTAAGGTAGCCCGCGTGTCCATCAGCGATCTGACCCCGCCGGTACGAGACAGGGAACACAGTATCAACAGGCTAACACCGACTATGGAATACAGTTCGTACGTTTACGATACCAGAAATTCTAAATCTTTTGCCCAACTTACTAGGGAGGCCTTGCCCAGGGCGGAAAACTATCGGGATATAATGCAAGGAAAACACGCTTGCAGACCTACGCTGGAGGAGCTGCACGAGGCTAGGTTTTTGGAAAAGGTTAGTGAGTAGAAAAATAATATAAGAACTGCTTAGATTTTGTATAAAGTGAATGGTTTTCGATATATTTAACGTCACACATTTTCTAGGACTGTAATTTTGAATTGAGAGATTGGGAGAATGTTATATTTTTCGCTTTTATGCTATAAAACTATATGTAAAATTTCAACTTATTGTATAAACTAGTTTCTAGATAAAAGTTGATAAGCGGAAAACAAAATCGCGGCTGTATGAAAAATTAGAGATTTTTAAACATTTTAATAATGATATGTTGCCTAAAAGAAATAATAATAACAAAAAGTGTTCGTAGAGTTTTCTGAAACATCCTGTAGAACATAGTCCACTCGTTCGGTACGTATATCAAACAAAAGTGTCAGTTCGTACATTTTGGTTTTAACTGAATCCCCACTATTTCGCGCCAAAAGAATACCAGTGCCCCAAAATGCATGTATGTGGGGGGGGGGGGGGGGGCTTTTTGAAGAAATTTCAAATGTAAAGTCGAGTTTCAAGTAATTTTAAAGGTATTTTAAAAGTAAACATTTTGAAAAATATTTAACTTACCCAGTCCCGTTTCAAGATGCTCTAAAACGTTTTTGTATTTTATTCACTATCAGTGAGTTGCTGTTTTCTCAGAAACCAAAATTTTACCAAACAAATAATGTTGATCGAATGGGATATAAAATGAAAGGGGTTTCAAAAGTGAACATTTTAGCAATTAAAATGTGACAATATCTTGCCAAACATTTTGAAAATAGCTGCCGAAAACGGATTTGAATGTGTTTTTATGGCGTGTTTTTACTGGAAATAATAAAATCAATGGAGAAAATAAATTATTATACCCTTGGAAGAGACACAAATTATAATCTTGTCATATAGGATTGAAACTCTGAACACAGTAAACGTAATCCAATTGTAGAGTATTAGGCCTATTTGTTTCATTATTTTTTAGTGTAATTTTTTCAGAAAAAAAATTAACTTGTATAAATTTCTTTATTTTCTCCATGTGCTTCCCATTTTTTTAAACAAAAACTGGCTAGACAAAACATAAATTTCCTGTTCTGACCGCAGGTGAAATGGTTAGAGGTGTATGTTCAAAGTTGAAATACAATGTTCACATTTAAAGGTCGTTTGCTTTCATATCCCATTCGACCTATATTGCTATCCGACATTTTTTAGATATATCGACTATAATCATTTCCCCGAACAAATTTTTTTATTTTGGAAAACTTGAGAAAAGGTGTCCAGCTGGGCATTGCTTGAAAGGTTATAGGTCCTATCTACTTTGCTAAAACTTTGGTTTCTTGGATAAAGTTTCTCATTGTAGCAAATAAAAAAATGTTTACGTTTAGGGCCACCATCTTGAAACGGGATCAAGTAATCATTTTTTTTTTAAATTGCTTTTAAAATATTTAAAAAATATGTTCCACTAGACAAGTTTATTCTTGATATTTCATTACAACCCCACCCATACCCAAAATATGTTCTTTACGAAATATTAGGGTTCAGTTTAACCAATTGTATAATTAAATTGATGGGTTTGATCACTAAACGTAATACAATAGTGGTCTTTACACCTTTTATAACAATAAAGGAATGCTAATAGTTCAAATGCAAAGTTTTATGATAATTACCTATTATTTCCTTTTGTTTTAAAGGTTAATAACATAGTAGGGCCAAATAAATCTGCGGGCTATGTCCATGATTATGTTATTTTATGTCATCTTCTATTACTACTATTCGTTCCGCTCGCACACAATAAATTGTGACCAGATATTTATAATTTAACCTTTTAGAGGGATCCGCTCACCCTCGGGGACTCGCGTTGAAGCAAATGCAAACAGATAACTGTATACTCTGATATTTTCACTAAAATTACGATTGATTAGGACAGAGGTACTTGGATCGAGGCAGTGGATCCCGACGCATGCGTATTAAGGCCGTAGTTTTTGCGTAAATAACAGGAATTTAAAAAACAAATACGCACAACAATTAACTTTTACACACTCGATAAATTAATAAGTAACACATTGACCGGAGCTCCTCATTGCCTGCGTTCGGGCCATCCAACTAGTAAGAGAATTGTACTCATTAGAATATAGTATTGATTTTGTATTTGTTGAATTTCAAATACTTAATTTACTGTACAGATTTAATTTACCAATAATATTGTCAATAGCTTTAAAACGATATTTTTAATGTTTACTGACAGATCAAACACAGTGAAACTGAACGTGGTTTCCACCACCCAGAATAGATAACACTTCACATTTTTTTGGAAAAAGTCGTAATAGCTGAAATGAGAACACTAGAAGAAACATAAAAAAGATTCAAGAAATAATATTTAAGAGTGTAAACATTTTTAATTTATGTAAAAAATACCAAATAATGTAATATATAATTAATTACTTGATACCACAAATGTGCTAATTTAATCTATATTTAAAAAAATATATAAACAGTAACATTTTCAGTTAATCTGATTTGCAGAGTATTGTGTTTTGTTAACTATTTAGGTCCATTTTAAAAATACATTAGGCCTATGTTAAAACAAAAACGCTGAAAGAAACAACAAAAAAGTATTGTAGAGATAATATTTTAAAAGTCATACATTAAAGATTTATTTAGTTTAGAAACTACACACAATATTTAAACAAAATTAAGGTAGTCTCTATAGCCTAATTGTTTTGCTACAGCAAACTTATTAACCTCCAATAGGCCTAATTAAAAATATCTTAGAACCGTGTTTTACTTTCTCACTATACTATATAGTATAGAGAAAGTATAGGGCCTAGTGATCGCAAAAAAATCGATGTTGAGATTTTTGTGGAAATATCCGTTTTGGGACCCCTGAGTTCAAAAAAGTGTTTTTTTACAAAATGTCTGTCTGTATGTATACAAAGCTAGAGCGAAAACTATTCGATCGATTTCAAACAAATTTGCATCAGACATGTCAAGTAGGTCTGTATGGATGCACGAAAAACGGTTTTTAAAACTTTTGAAAAACAACCACCTTTTTGGCAAAAAAACCCCTTAAAAAATCAGTTATTATTTAAAAAAAAAAACGGCTCTAACGATTTTGATAAAATTTGGCTTATTTGTAGCCTTTAATGTACCCTACCATATGCAAAAAACTGCATCTTTCTAAAAATTCTCGTTTAGCTAATAATAATAATAGTAACAACTGATTTTTGGGGGTTTTTTGGCCATAAAGGGGTTTTTTTTTAAAAAAATTTCAAACAATTTTTTCGTGCATCTATACAAGCCTAATTGACGTGTTTGCTGTAAATTTGTTCGAAATCGATCGAATAGCTTTCTCACTGCATAATAATAATAAACTTTATTAGTTAATCACCTAGTTTAATAAATCACCTCTCCTACCCCACCTACAATTATGAAGTCACAGTGAATCTGTTTAATAATTTAAATATGTTTGTGAGAAAGTATGTGCCGTTCCTGGTACCGTTTATTTAGTTAGTAAATTCACTAAATCAGCTGACATAAAATGTGTATTATGTGAGACTTGCAGATCGCTTGATTTAGCTGTCTCTTAAAATACATTGGACTTATGGACTTTAAAAATACACTAGGCTTGTGGAACAAACATTTAAAAAGGATTTGTGCCCTTAGAGCTACTTTGCTAAAATATGATAATGTTTGGATTATCTTCTCATCAAGTCCTTCATTTTATTTCTTTTTTATTATTGTACACAATCAGACTTGGATATTTCCAAATTTATTCATTAATATCATGTAGTACAAAAGTAGCAGACATTAATATAAATGTGATCTTTTTGAGTGTGCCACTACTTTGATCTTAAAAACTATTGGTTTTAAAACGAATTTGAAATGGGGGACTTCACTTTAATTGATGTGGGCAATAAGAACCAATTTGAGAAATTTTGAAAAAAATTATAAAAAATTCCAAATTATTTTTTTTTTACCGAAACACCAATTTTTTAAGTGAAAACTTCTTAAGCCCCGTTTGGAACTTTTTGCATGGGTATTGGAATGAAATCTCACGCATCGTGTCGTACCGTACCGTACCGCAATCGAATCACGATATAAATACATGCATGCTACCAAATAAATGAACATTGTGCTTCCTCATTTTACAAGTTGTGTTAAAATAGTTTATTTGGTAGTGTTAAAATAATCAAATTTCAGATTAAACCAATATTACCAACAATTTATATTCATTACAGTTTGCACTTCTGTCAGCAGTCCCGCGACTGATTTCTTAAATTTTGTATTCTGTTTAAGGTTTTTACTTTTTTATTTTTGCATTAAAAACCAAACCGTGTTCGTAAATTAGATTTGAAATTTTTGAAATTTAGATTTTTAGATTTTTTACAGGTTTTAGCAAAAATTCTTATTTAAAAGATACTTGAAATAGCATGTTTTATCAAGTCAAGCTATAAAAAGTACACATTTATACACAAAATGAATTATAATCGTTGTTAAAATTACCATTAAATTATTGTTACTATGTTTTTAATTTGTGGTTCTTATTGTGTGACTTGATACAACATGTCATTTCAAACATATTTTAAATGGGAACTGTATATTTTTAGCATAAGTAATACAAAAATCGAAAAATCCAAGTTCCTTCAAAGTGCAATTTATACAAAAACAGCTGGGAATATTACAAAAATTCAAAGAATAAATAAATGTTTGCAGTCAAGATGACTTAATTAATTATGACTTAAACAGGTTTTCAAAGTGTCCTCTACATAAATACAAGCGTGCGCACATAAACACATCTTACACAATACAGTGGTTGCGTTAGCGATTTTTTAACAGTAATTTAAGTAGGTTTTTTGTATAAAATAAAGTATTTATGAAATTGCAACAGCTTTTTAACATTCTATTGTAAAACACATTGCACTTTGAGTTAAATTTTATTGTTTGCAAATTGAAAATAAGCCTCTTTAATAATTGTTTGAAATAAGAGTTTCTGAAACTTTCAGCGCTCCTAGCGGCTAAACGGTTAAGTTTATAAAAAAAACACCAAGAATAAAAAAGCCTTAAAATTGCATGTGAAATCCAAGTCCGTCATAAAAAATAGGGGCTGCCATGAGAAATTCGAAAGTTGGCCAACATATTGGAAAATGGCGGCATGTTTTCGAAATTTCAAATTCATATTTTTAATGAACACTAAAAAGTAGGTGAAGTCCCCCATTTAAAGTTTAATGTAAATCTTGTCGATTCTGATTTACCAATGGTGGCACACTTAAAATAATCACCCTGTATAGTAGAAATAAATCTAAGGTAGCAGTATAATATATTTATTGCTTCAGGGTACTAATTTTATTATTTATTATTTGGGTTTTGAGGCACAAGTCTTAAGTAGATATGACGAAGATTCACATAATATCAGAATATGGTCTATGATGATTTGTTCATATTAGTTAGCGATTACTTAAATGTCTAGTGTGCACCCTGGATGTGAGGTTTTCAGAGTGGGAAATTAAATGAAACATTTTCCAAGTTAGGAACTTTCAAAAATACATAGCTTATAGCTACATCCCTGAGTAAAATAAAGTATAAGTTTTTAAAACTATTTCGCTTATATTGTGCGAAAGAAGCGAGCACTGGGGTTGGCGGGCTAAGCACGCAATGTTCTCCTTTAGAAGCTTATATTTAGAATCGTTTCTTTGAGCGCTTTAATTTGACATATTCACACGGTTTAAGCATAGACGTTGGCCGCATCATTGCTAAAGATGGGTAAATGCAGCAATTTCCTTATTAACCTAAACTCCCCCGCACTTGTGTTGCTGGCTCTCTCTCTCCCTCCCCCTCCCACACATTCTACCGTAGAAAAACGAACGAGAACTAGCGTAAAAAACGAACCCAGAATATCCTCAACATTCAACCATTTACTAAATCACCATTTAATATCATTTTGCCATCTCTTCTAGCAAAAATGTATTTAATCAAGCACTCATACCATGCCTCATATTTATAACATGATCTATACTGAGTTTGCATAAAAATAGCATTTAAATAAAAAAAGACTCAACATTAATATTGATACTTATAAAGCAGACAGTTTATTCTGATTCAGGGCTACGGAGAGAAAATCAGTAGCCTAGTAACCAATAACCTACCGCTTTACCCCAAATTTGGTTTGCTTCTTACATACACGTTCGATATTTCCAATTGAAAAGTAAAATCTAGCATTATTTGATACAGAGTGTTTCAAAGTTTCTTCTAATATTTTAAGGTATTGTTTATGGGCCAAAAGCAAATCTAAATTTACTAAAAACCTTTGAAAGTCGGTAGTTACTCACAAACGCGTCATTTTGTTTTCTCACGCATTATTTTTTTCAAAATCTATTGAAATTATAATTTTTAAATTTGCATACAGTTTTATAACAATTAGGAAACCTAAACAATTTTCCGAAATCCAAATCCAAAGTGGCGGCCATTTAAAATCTTTGTACAGGTAGGCCTATAACTTTAAAATGACTGTATCAACATTTTAAATGAATAACTTTTTTAGATATTTTTATAACAGATCTAACGATACCTCATTTTGGAAGATTGACCAAGATTTGTCGGGATATGCTACTTTTTATGGAGCGCGGCTGTTGGTAGCAGGTTGGAACGCCTGTCGAGGAACGCGGGTAATAGGCCTATCCTTCACAACAATGCAACAATCACCTAACTCTTACCATGGTTTTAACAGCTGTTGTAAATGTTAACACAATAACCAGCTGATGAAAATATACATTGTTGTTATTTGCTTCTAGCCTTGTTGTTATTTCAAAAACTCGCTTTTTAAGGTACTTTTGTGGAATTTTACCTTTTGACCGATTTTGGGGGAACCAGACGCGCTATAAGGTCGTGTAAAAAAACAAAATATGCAGAATAATCTCCTATATTTATTGTTTTGATAAAACCCCAAAATATTTCATCTAGTAAGAAAAATCTTAAAAAACGTACTTCTAGTCAAAAAACATGCTTCCGGATGCTGGATTTTTTGGCTAACGAACTCGTCCGAACGACTTAAAAAACTAACGTGTGTACCATATTTTTACCAAATTGGCGTTTGGGGTGTGTAAAATATGGCCTTTAGAGTACGAACACAAATAAACATATATAAATATATAATTTGTAATGACACCCCAAATGGTGTTCTGGGAACTATGATCGGTGCTCTCCCGACCTTAGGTCTCTCCATAAGAGTGACTGCAATATCTCATTTTTCCTATGGAAATTCACTAATAGTATTTTTTAAGTACCTACACATACGTCGTTACTCCTGACTTCAAGGAACATTTATGCAAAATTTGATGAAAATCTAGGAACGCGTTTGGTCGTTATCGCCTAACAAACGGACACAAAGACGAAATAACTTGAAACATGACTTGGTTTACGCTCTGTCAATTAACACGATCAACATATTAGATTGTTTAAGTGATGAATTTGTAAATAAGGAATGCGCCAAAATATATAGTACTGACATTTAAACAGCTGTGGTTAGTTTTTAAAGCAGGTGATTACATTGTTGATTGTTGCCAGGCCACGTAGCTTATGATTACTTTCTTGTTTGAGGTTAGTTAACTCTGCAATAATTCTTACCACTCCAGAGAAAGTTTTGATCATAGAACATTATTACGGAACAGGTCGTTCCGGTGGTCCTAGTTTGAACGAACTGTTGTAGAGTTTCAAGAATGATTTCACAAACAGCCGCCAAGTAATTCCGCAACACAAAGTATTGTTGACAAGTTTCGTCGTAAGAGTAGTGTTTTGACTCAGCGTCAACCCCCAATGGATATGTAGACCGCCCAAAAACTGTCGTTACGAATGAAAACCAAGGTCGTCCTTTAAAATGAATTTTAGTAATTTAGGAAATTTGGTTTCAAAGTACGCGTCCCTTCACTTATGCCGTGTTCGAGGCGAATGTAACAAAGTAAAAGAGCCCAATGCTTGGCTCACTGCTTGTGCGTTTAGATAAATTAATTGTTTATACTTATTGAAATGTGCCATAAATTTACTTATTACCACCAATTTACGAGTTAGAGGTTGGAACTGAATGTTTGCAAATATCTGCTGTAACTCTACCTAATGTCCAAAACTGTATTTTCAAAAAGTACGAAAGAGGCTATAACTCTTTAAGAGGTGTTAACATAAAAAAGTAAGACAGTCCGCATTGAAACCACTTCGTAAGTGCTATTTTCAGTATTTCAATTAAAACTCCATTTTAGTAGCAGTTGCCTACCGGTACGGATTAGTGGAAAATTAATTAACTATTTATTAACTTTACTTTAGTTTTGAGACTTGGTGCCTGAAGATGGTGAATAACCAAAATCGCTTGGTGTTATATTAATAAAAGGTTACGAAAAAGAAGGGATTAGATTTTTGTATAAAATTAAGGTAAAGTTAAATAGTTTACAGTTGTTGGCCTAGCATGTTATTAGATACATCGCTTGTAAGGTTTGCTACCTTTCTTCAAGTGACTATTAGCGCAAGGGGTTCACAGTAAGCTATAGCAAACAGCGATTGTCTTTCATTAAATTTAAAAATTGGGTCAATTTAAATTAAATTTTCAAAACGGACATGACGTCATCAGATTGGAGCAATAAAACTATCTAAAGCCCATTAGCCATTAGGTTAGGTTAAATGCGTTGGAAACCTGCGCAGTACGTCTAGCCTGGTGTCAAGGCCGAGCGTAGAGGGTTAAGCATAGAGCCGTAATAATACAGGAAGATTAATAACCAATCCAGAGGAAATCTCGGAAGAAGTCTTCTACTAAGGTGTCATTGAATCGACAAAAATGCAAATTTAGTCTTAATTTTTCACCGATACTGAATGGTCGTACACGTTTAGAAGGTAGCAATAATTAGTCTAGAGTAGATTTTAACAGAAAAGTTCATAATAGTTCTAAAAATATGCTTATTTTATGAATTTGGTTGAATGTGCATTTTTAAAATTCCCCTCGCAATCCCCCAAATTTTGAAAAAATCTTAAAACATTTTCTGAATCTTTTTTTTAATTGTAGGTAATAAATACCCAGAAATTCGGAAAATAGACAAAGTTTGCGTCAAAAAAGGTTCTATGATATTTTGATGTAGGGCAAAGGAGGGGGTTGTAGGCCACCACTTGATCTCGTTTTAATCTAAAGTGTGCTTAAAACTCCATTTATTTCGCTAGTAGCTGTTTTTGTGAACTCATTGCGGGAAGTACCTCCGAGATATTTATTAATTTGTATAAAATATTGTTTTTTGAGCAGTGAATTAAAAGTCGGATTATTATTTTAAACAGCAAAGTAATTTGTCCCCAGAGTAACGTGACTGTATGTTTAATGAGCGTCACCTAGTTTAATGAGTAAAGCTTAAGAGTTTGAAAAAATTTTTAGATGATTGGGCTGGTACAATTAATTAATTGTTTGTCGTTTGTCTACTGTGGATTGCGATTTATTGAGGGAAGAAGCTCGGTATCGTTTGCATGAAAAGGATTAGGCTACTCTTATTCCAAAACCCAAAATCTGAAAAACCCTGTGAAGGGTGGTGTAATTGGATTAGAATTACAAGCTGACATATAGTACGTATGCTCTTCGAAGTAAATTAACATGAATGTCAATTTTCGATGGAAGAACAGGTTGATCAAATTAAATGTGAAGAAGTGCACATTAAGACAGTGACTCGATCTATTGCTAAGTACGGTCACGGCTTCTGTCATTTCAGAAGCTCCCAACAAACCTACTTTCGTTTCTTTTCATAGTTCAGGAGAAGTAATTGTGAAATTGGGAAAATGTAAAGATAAGCTGCAAGAGAAAAGAGCATCCTGTAATCAGCAGGTGGCATAATTAATTTTGGAAGACTCAAGTGTAAAGATTACGATTGACAAAATACCTTCCTTCTGACGATTTCCGTGATGTAGCCTGATGTTCCTGAAACTGTCAACACGTTTTTAGAGCGAATAATCTTAGTTCGTAAGAAATAAAATTATGATTATTGGAATAAAAGCTACATCTTTAGCTCACTGCATAATTTAATTCGCCATGTCCAAATCGTTTGTTCCTACCGTACAAATTGGCCTCTCAACTTTCCTCTTGGAGTCTTTGTGTTTTTGCTTCTTACGGCGAAGAAAATGCCTACGCTTCAGCTGTAGTTTACAATGCATAAACTCTTGAAAATAAGCAGAAATTCTTTGTTCCAATTTGTGTATGATAATCTGATTTTAATACGAAAACACGTTATAGATGTCAGAGGTTTCAAGTTATGGGTGGCATTCAGGGCATCATGCTCTACAACCGTGATTTATCTTGACCAACGTGTTGCCAGATTGACCAGAAAATGGTCTGCTGCAAAAGTTGGAAAGTTTGTTATCTTTTCCTTGAGATAATTCGAGAAATGACAAGAATCATGTTAGTCCAATGTGAAAATTATGAATGGTGATCAAATTATAAACATATTAAAACGTATTTTGGATAAAATAACCAATCTCATGCAACAAACCGTTTCAAAATGAAATCTACTAAAAATTTAAATAAACCACAAGAAATCTTTGTTAAAAATTATCAAGAGGCTTTTTGAGCTCTATTGTCAAAATTATCGGACGAAAGAAAACTGTAGATAACCTCGCATTTCGGTCACAAAATCTATGTTCGTAATGCATAGTCGTTTCATACTCTTCAAACTTAATTAAATAGTTCTTTATCTTATTAGTTGTCATGGTTTAAATTCAATTCAATTCGTCAAACCTAACTAGAAATTTTTTTGGTCAAAAACAAATCGTGGAAACTAGGAATTTCCGGACATATGGTTATTCGAATGTTGTCCTTTATTTTCATGTGAGGAGTTAGCTCCTAAACTTTGTCAAAGTATTTCAGGAACACTCTATCTATATCTATATATATAAAAATGAATTGCTGTTCGTTAGTCTCGCTAAAACTCGACAACGACTGGACCGATTTGGCTAATTTTGGTCTTAAAATGTTTGCAGTAGTTCATGGAAGGTTTATACGTAAAGAAAAATTTGAAAAGTTTCCCGAAAAAGTTTCAAATTTGGAAGAAACTTAACAGCCTTTACTGTATGAACTCAAAACCATAGCTTACAAAAACAGCTGTTCGTATAAAAAGCTTAGCAACACGTTATGTTTGTTTACAATCATTACCATAGCAACATTACTTAGCAAATTTATAATCACTTTAATAGTCTTCAAAACTAACAGCTTTTTAAGGTTGAAAAACTATAAACAAACACAAGGAAAAATCAACGAAAAATGCTTACAGAATTATAATTCAACTCAAACAATGGTTATTAAATATCTATATAGGCCTACTTAGAGATATGCTGTTTTAAATATTGTTTATATAAAATATATCATAACTATGAATTTTTTAATACTTTTCAAAACAAATTTTCGCTATCAATAATAATAATAACAAACAAATTATTTGACACCATGCATAACCATAAACATACATGAGTTTAAACATAATTATTATATTGAAAACTAAACAAACAATCTGAGTTAAACTAAATGCCATTAAAATATCACATTCGTAGCTTTATTTTGATACATAATTGTATATTTAAATACTAAACAATATCTTATACTAATTAGGCCTATACTACATTTAAAATTACAAACTCTATTTGAACCAGTTTGTTACATCCTAAATTAACGCGGATGTTACAAAGTGATTCAAATATCTTTTCTACGACCCCCAGCTAATTTAAACCCTCGCTAAGAAAGGGTTAAAAGAAATTCGAAATTTTAGGGTAGTTTGGGGGAGGGGTCAAAGTTACTAAAAATCCCTATAAGAACGAATTGGAATGAAATTTGGTACATAGCTTCCTTTTAGGCTGTAGGTGCTCGCAACATTGACAATGAAATTAAGTGAAAGTCAAAATTAGTAAAAACTATAAATTAAAACGATATATTTAAAGCTTTTTCATGTTAGATAGTAGTTTACAGGAATACAATTTTCAGTGCTTCTTAAATAGCGTAGCCTTTTATCATGACCACAGTAGGATACGCACGGGTATTCAACGAACACTTAAAAAGAATACAATTACGTCAAAAAGACTGAAAATACTAACAACCACGGGCAACGCCGTACGGGTCAGCTAGTCTTATATAAAATCAAAAATAGTACCACTCGATGATTCACTTACCCACCACAGTAACTTTTCTTTAGAACGGCAACAGCAAGAGAATTTAAATTTTGCATGGTGGGTCATATTATACTAAGTGCTAATCATAATATACTAGGTGCTCACTAAGAACTGATTTCAAAATAGACCGAACGGTGAATTTTTTCATATTAGCTAAAGAAAAGTCACTGGTGTGGGATTTCCATCGTGGAAATTAGAATGAATCATGTTTCAAGTTAGGAAGATACACGCAGAAGGTGTGTTAGAATTCAACTAACATATAATTGTTCTGTAAACCATAAAACTAATGTTTATGGATTGTTGGATACGTAACTTATGCAAAATGTCGACTACACAACTCTTGGTAGTTCGTTCGAATCACATTTAGACAATTCAGGCCTATTCTCGGCCCCACCGTGTGGTGGCCTACTGTCTACTGTTGTCAGCTGACTCTCAGTTGTCAAACATTCAATTAGCCTTCATCATCTATCGCCGTCTAGTGGTGTAGGAGGACATTTTGAATTGAATTGAGACAAACGATTGATCTGATTTGATTGGCTGGCTTCAAGTTCCATGTGTCGTCGAGGTTGGAAATACGTTCATCTTTCTATATAATAACATTTTTTTTGTGTGTTTGATAGCTCTCCAAAGGACAAAGACTCTAGATATAACATCAGACTATGGTTTGTAAGTAAATACTGTATTCGTCAGAATACGTCAGTGTGCCGCTAAAGCGATCATTCCACACTGCATACGTCACGATACGTTCAATAAACGTACGTTGGCGTAAAGGAACTGATTCATATTGTCCAGGCTACGAGTTAGTCCACTGCCTCCGTCAAATTGACGTGTCCCCACATCTTATATCCGGTGAGTTATCGTATTGCCGTACTTGACCGATTTACAGCTGTCCAGAAATTAGTGATTCAAACTAAAGAGGATTTGCCCTGACACACATAGAATCTTTACTAAAGTAAAACCTACTAAAGATAAAAATAATTCCATCACGAAGCTGAACCGCTAACTTAAGAGAATTTCAAAAATTAAATTTGTATGTTTTAGGGTTACAACCAACAATTTAGGACATTGGCCTGATCATGAAGGCACTGAATATCTAACTGCGTGTATGAAATATATTAGTAGAATTTGTTTGTGCTCAAGACTCCAGCTTCGACTAAGGCCATGTTTATGCACTAGCGGTCGACCGCAGCGGCGCGCCGCGCTACTTTTATAAGTGCATTGAGTTAAATGGGCACGTTTATGCAACAAGAAGCGGAGCGGCGAGCCGCAGCGGTTCACAGAAACAGAGCGGTACACTTACAAACCGCAGTTTTTTGCGGTTTCAAAATGCATTGGTTTAAATGGGAGCGTTTATGCACAGCGGCTCACCGCTCCCGCCATGTCAGTGCTGCCAACCTACCCGGTGTGATCCATCGCACACTTATAACACTTTTTCAGACTGACAGGACTGGAGAACAGTTGGCAGCACTGACTCCCCCACCACAGTATTAAAAAAACGAGCGGATAGCCGCCGCGGTCAACCGCTTGACAAAATTGTCAGCGGTCGACCGCTAGTGCATAAACGAGGCCTAACGCGCTGCTTCGTTGACCTTGAGGCCTCGGTTTATGGACTGTTTCGCTTCGCTCGCAGCGTACAAACTCGGCCGTTGGACTTGGGATCAGAAGATGCCCTCAAGTGGAATTGAACCGGGTACTTTGATGGTATTTTCCGTTTTGATCGATGTTGGGGGGACCAAGTGAGCTATAAGGTCGTGTAAAAAACAAAATGTGCAGAATAATATCATACAGTTATTTTTTTAGATAAAACCCTAAAAAAGTTTCATTCTCGTACGAAAAATCTCAAAAAATTATTACTTCCGGCCGTTGGATTTTTTTAACGAACTCATCTGAGTGTTGTAGACAATCAACGTGTGTACCAAATTTGGACCGAATCGGACTTAAAATGCTGCCGTTAGAGTGCGAAAATATATATATATAATTTTTAAAGACTCTCTAAAACGTGTTCTGTGGACCATGATTGGTGCTCATTTACTACGTAAGAGTGAAAATAATGTTCTAATATAAAACTTTCTCTCTGGAGTAGTAAGTACCATTTCAGCGTTAACTAACCTCAAACAAGAAAGTAATAATAAGCAACGTGGCCTGGAAACACTCAAAATTGTAATCAGCTGTTTTAAAACCCAAACACAGCTGATTTAATTGCAGTAGGCCTACTGTTTAATTTGGCGCATAAGGTCCTACAAATACATTGTAATAGACCGTTTAATCCAGGTCGGACGACCTTTTTAGGCCATGGAGTTCGCTAGACAATTTTGCAAAGGGGGAAAATAGGTTCTTCCTGAGGTTGCCGGAAATTAAAAACGATAATTTCCAGACAACGAGGTTTGCACGAATTTGTAGACTAAAAGTGAAAGTAGTTAACCATAGTGAATTTTCACTGATCCTTTTAGGCACTGCCGATTTCTTCGTCCGTAAACATATCCTTGTCCAACAGCTTATTCTGTTAATTAATCTCCCGTTCGTCAATGTATCAGCATGTTGCGATGATGTCAGCATCCACGGTGAAGGAGCGTAAAAGAACTCTTCTTTTATGACTTGCCTTTTCTGTCTAATCTAACGCCGAGTGATAGTTGCTCGCGCGATATCTATAGTCTAGTTTCATCTGCCTTGATAGAAAACCCACTTTTTCCTTGATATTGTTTACTAAATAATTTAAACTAATGTAATACATAATGTATAAACCTAGCTTTGGAGTAATCGCATTATTTTAATTGTAACTTTCAAACCTAAGCTACTATATTTAAATTGGATTATTATATTATTCTTTTTTCTTTCTTAAATACTTTTTTAAATTTTCAACCTTTTCACAGAGGGCGGTTGCCCCTCCTGGCCCTTCTCCTATCCCTTATTATTTGATTGTGACCATTCAAGTGACCCGCCGTGCTTAATTAACGTAATGTCATTAAGTTTGTTGTGAACCAACCTAACCCGCTGCAAGACCAAATATAACACAATCTATTGTATTGAGTTTATTTATCGTTAGTTTGATCATAGCCCTATAACGTTAAGGAATGAAAATACTGAACTCAGAATCAAAATCTGTGGCCAGTTTCGTCTATAAAGACGGATGTTAGGGAAGCGTTAATCCAGCATTAGACGCTCCGTATATATATTGGTGAACAAGGCCGTCGGGTTATTATCCAATAGAATGTGTATGTCCTTTATGTGCTTCATGAAACTTAGCCAAGCCTTATAGGCTATAGGTTGGTTTTGGATATAGATAATCTGCAAATGATGTAGGCTACATAACATATGCTTGTACACAGAGACGCACCGACAAGGGGGCTAACGGAACCTGCCCCCCCCCCAGAAGGGCTTTTTAGAAATGTGGATTTTTTTTTAAACTAATCGATCGTTGAATACGTAGTCGATATTGTATTAAAAGTTATATTTTTGATTAAATTCATTATGTTGTCGCGAAAACATAATTAATTGTTTTTTTTTAAATAAATATGTTCCCTACCCTACGCAATCATGATTTTCTAACAGTGATGTTTGAGTCCCGGCGTTGATAAAGCTGAAAACCGAGCTTTATATTCCCAAGTTATACCGGACGTTGAAAGCGCGACATTAGTAATGCATAGACAAGGCGTGTCCCGTGTTATACACCGCGTTTTTGACAGGTTGTCAACGTCGCGTCCCTCACTTCCAAAATGGATTCCATTCAGTTAGGGTATCTAAATGTATTACAAATAATAGAAAAATACGAGGAATTATGTATGCGGAAGGCTAGACGGTGGGGTGCACACCCAGTGCTTTCAAACCGTGTATCAATCTTCGGCTATACTTACACGAGCCTAGCGGAGTCGAGCCAACCCGGTCCGTCGCGGAAATCCGTAGTCGTAACTAAACAGACCCGCAACGTTTCGACATGTGTCGGAAGGATGTGCTTGCATTCCTCATCATCAGTTAGTCTGGATTTCCTGCTACTACTGTCAAAACTACTGTCACAACTACCGTGAATTGCAAGATCATCATGGAAGAACAGTGGAAAGAGACCGAACGTTCTTTCTGGTCGGGACCTGTGGCTATATCTACCCGACCAGGGCGGAGCCAAGCCGAGATGACCCGTTAAGGTATGCTCTCAGAGCATGGAAAAAATTCGGCTCCGCGCGGGTCGACTCGGCTCGTGTAGATATAGTCACTTCCATTTAAATACACAGAGAGAATACACCCGGGAAAATTCCGCTCTGCTCGGCACGTGTAAGTATAGCCGTAGTTTTAACAGGACAGTTTCACTTAATGTTTCAATTGTTTGTTGCTATAATCCTTTGAATTAACTTTATATAGAGGTAGATGCTGTCATAGATCATGAATAATAAATAGATCTTGCATCCATACGGGGGCTGTGTGCCGGAAAAAAGATTGTCGCGAAAATAGTACATGATCGCGCCGCGAGGTAGCGCTAGGGAGAAAGCATTGGTAGCATTGGTGTTTCAAAAAGCTTCCTTCGTTTCCCCAATAGACAGCGCAAAAAAGACGAATTTCCAGTGGAACAAAATATTGCATTGGATCGGAGTTCTATTAGGTTATCCAAATACAATGATGCTATTCGATAGCGTAAATAAATGTTTCCGTGTTAAACATTTTGCCACTATGAAATACACAATAATCACTTTGAAATAAACAATAACTTCTAGAACCAGGACACAGTCGATACTTCTGACTACTGTGGCCTCTCTGGTAGCTGCGCTGCGAGTGCACGTTGACAGCGCTCCGAATAACTTAGTTCGGCGTTGATACAGGTAGCGCCGCATAGTTAACGCGTCAGTCCGGGTTGGCAACGCTCAACGCCCGGTTAACGCAGATTCACCAGCGTTGATAGGGCTCGTATAACATTGCCCACGGTAGTTCCTTTTACCCAATTAACCGGCTTTGAAAACCCGGTGCTATCAGAGCTCGTATAACATGATCCTAAAGCCTGGAACACACGCGGCAATTTCGTCCGCCACGGATTATTTGCCGATGCCGTCATATCAACAGTGGTGCGAAGGAGAGTATTAGAGCATACACATTGGTCGGAAAAAAAGCTCGGTTTATTTACCGCTGACTGTAGCCGTGCAGCCGCTCGCTATAAGTGTGTGTGTGCGTGTGTGTATGTAAGTATGTGACCCGCTTATAACTTTTGAACGGCTTAACCGATTGGATCCTACCAAACGGCGTTCTAAAGAGTTCCATCAAACTTAGATTTCCTAAAAATTTCAACTAATTCGGACCGGTAGGTTCTGAGAAATTTCGAAAAAACTAGGAATAAAAAATTTTCAAATCAGGTTTTTTTGGAATAACTTTTAAACGGCTTTACCGATCAATTCCAAAATCTAATCAGCTTTTAACCTTGAAAAGCGACGTCGATCGCTACCAGTCCGGTCAAAATCGGTTAATTCGTTCGTGAGATATCGTGAACGAAAGAAAATAAAACAAAGTGTTTTTTCTCAATTTCTCCGAAACTTTGCATCAGAAAAATTTGTGTTGTCGATTCTTTCAATGGACTTGAAAAACTGCATCGATTGCCGCAAATCGCATAAAAATCGGTTGATTCATTCAAAAGTTATGGCAGTTCAAAATTTCCAAAAATAGTGTTTGTTGTAATTAAACTTAGCGGGAAGTTACATGGATGGCCTTTAGGGTCAACCGTTTTCCATATATTTTTAATAGATTTCGTACTAGAATAAAACGTATTACAGGACCTTATAGCTCGCTTGGTTTTCCCAAAATAGATCGAAACGAATAATAGTACCCGGTTAAAATCCATGTGAGGGATTTGACCGCACGGGCTTCTTCTGATCCCGAGGCCGAATTTGTATCCTGCGAGCGAAGCGAATCAGTCCATAACCCGAGACCGAAAGCCCAAGGTGCAAACTCGCAAAGCGAGTTTTTCTGCTGCTAGTGGAACGAAGCAGCGCATGAGTCGAAGCTGGAGGCTTAGGCGCAAACAAATTCCACTAATATATTTCGTACAATCAGGTGGACGTTCAGCACCTACGTAGGTAGAGAAATTTCCCAAATAGTTGGTCGAAACCCTAAAATCATATAAATTAAATTTTGGTAATTTGCTCAACTCCTGTCAGCGGTTCAGTTGCATGGTCGAATTATTTTATATTATTTTAACACCCATCCAGTACTGAATTTTGAAGTTTTTTTAACCCAAAGTCTGGCCTAAGTTTTATTTTATGGTTTAATATTAATAATCACAATAAATTACAATGAGGTAATTTTTACAACATTCGAACAAGACAAACGAAATCAAACACTCTTGAAGAGACTAATTAATTCGCTAATTATGTGTAATTCATGAACTTGACCGTATTCTTTATCAAAATGTAACAACGATCAAGTTAAGATGTTTAAATGTCCCATCAATACATATTTTTGTGAATTTTACAATTAGTGTTTACTTAGTCATAAATAGTTATATAGTATGTGTATTGTTTTTCGGACAGTAAGTATAATATTTCCATTTCTATAGCCTCTTTTTAATTGACTAATTGTTGAACTGTTTTTTTAAAGTGAAAATATCAAAGTTTTTTTGCGGATCCGAATCCTATGCAAATGCTACGAGTAGACCTACAGCTTAGAGCGTAATTGAAATCACATAGAAAACTTTGAATTATATTTCTTTTTAACTTTTATTATGTTATTTTTTAACTACTGAATTTACATTTATTTTAAAATTATTAAAGTAAAGTAGTTTCAGTGTTGATTGTTTTATGCCATACTGTATAATGTTTGAAAAGTCAACAAGAAACAAATTTGATATCTTGCATGCATTCTTAAATTTTGACCTTAGAGTTGTAAGACAATATGGAGAAGCCTAGATGTGGTTGGATGGGTAGTTGTCTACCATTGATTATGTAACGCTGAAATATTATCGTAGTTTTTGTGACAAAATAATCCAACGCTGTCAAAGTGGTAGAAATAGTGGCCTTTATAATCCAGTCAAATTGTGTTTTTACCAGGAACGTAGTTGGATAATTTTGATTTCTTCCATTCTATATGTTTTTTTGTGGTGCTGAATCCGAATCTGAGGTATGCTAACAAAATTTTGTGAACCAACAATGTATCAAATAAAAAAGGTAAAAATCTAATTTTTTGTGGTTTTTTTTGCTTATAACTTGAATACTATCAACTTTTTGTAAAAACCTCTCTATTCAAAATGAAAGTAAATACAAAAAACAAAACAATTTCCTACATTTTACAAGCCAGGGTCCAAGTCTGTATCGTTAGATGTACCTTTTGAACATAACTCTAAATATAAAATACCACCTAACCAAATGTATAATTTGCACAAAGCTGTTGAACAAGCTGTTGTTGTGAGTCATGAGAACATCCTTAGTCATAGAGATTTATTAATTAAATTGTGATTACTTTTGAACACTAATAAAGCCAATTTTTATCAAACAAAACCTGAAAATTCCTATTTAAACCAATAATTTGTTCCTTATATTTGGAACACCACAATGATTATAAATAAGGAGAACATCTTGAGTGGAGTGGAATATTTGAAAGTAGATGTGGATAAATGTGCTTCAAGAAAGTAGACTATTTGACTTGGGTTTGGACTCATACACATGGTTTAGTGTGAAGAATGTGATATTTGGATTAAAAATAAGCCTAATAATAATCTATTTATTTAAATACCAATTAACATAATGGTTGGGTAACTCCAGATCTTATGGTATATAGTACTTATTAGAAAGAGAGATTAATAAAGCAAGATGTTCGAGACCAAACATTTCTTGACTATGAAAAAATTATAAAAAAGTGTTATAAAATTATAAATAAAAGTCAATGATTTGCCTTATTGTTCTAAAGTCTAAATCTTGGTCTCACTATAAACAATACTCTAAGCTGGACAGACTATGTTATTGACACATGCAATAAAGTGTTTGCTGGCATGCACGCTCTGAAGAAAGTAAAAGATTGCTTGCCATTTAATGTTAGAGGGCAGCTAGTAAAAACATTAATTTTTCCATATTTTAACTATTGTGAGACTGTTATCAATGACATGGCTGTGGAATTAGCTATCAAACTTCAGTGTCCTCAAAATTGTAGTTAACGGTTCATTTTTGACTTAAAATGTGATGACGGTCAAGTAACTGACGGATGGTAAAACTGCAGATAGCTGTGGGGAAATGTTTCGTCCTGGTATTGTAAACCCTTAACTGATTGTATTCAAATTAAAACTAAACCGCTTGCAGCTTATACCACTTTAAGTATTTATAGGAGAACAAAGTTTCAAATTTTAAGATTGGTAACTCCTCTACTACCCTACTAAACATTTTTTAAATTTGTAATTACATTCTACAGCTTGTGAAATCTCAAATAAAATATTATACAAAGTAATGTGTTTTTGCAATTTTCAAAAGTTTTCTCTTGTGTGGTTTCAGGCACAGAGAAGGAAGAGTATCTACAGTGTAATCAGCAGTAAAGACCAAGGCAAGAAGGGCAAAGTCATCAAGTTTGGATGGCTCGAAGGAGTGTTTGTGAGTATCAAACCAAGTTCCAGTCTAACGCACGCTGTGTGTATATTACACGAACCCATTAGCATCATCGCAGGCAATGATGATTACTCTGGTTTTTCTCCTTTAACCCTTTTAGGACTAAACATTTTTCAAGGAATGTGTAAAAAGTGTAAACTGATTTTCAGCGAGAGGTTTTAAAAACTGCACACTATAAACATAGACATATTTGGCAAGCGTTTATTAAAAAGTCATAAAATGTTTATTTATAAATATTTATTTTTAATTTTTTTTTTAATTTAAGATAAATAAATGGACTTTTTAAAAAATGAACATATCAGCAGAAATAATTTATAATTTATATTTTAAAACACCGAAATTGGGGGGAAAATATAAAATGCGTATTAAAATTTTCCTATTTTCAAAACAAACAAAATTTTACTGTGGGAAACTTGATTTTTATCCTTTTTATATTTACTATTAATCCTGAAAATTTTATAAAGATAAGTACTGAAACAAAAAGTTCTTAGGCCTAGACAGCTAATCGATGCAGATGTTAAGAACACTAACACAGTTTGTTTAATTTATTATTAAAATTAATTTATTAACATTATGTTTTAATAATAAGAATTATATTTATTATTAATGACATTAATAGTCTTCCAAAATAATATTTTAAAAACTTTAACTTATTTATTTAGGGTAAAATAAATTTTTTTGAAAATTACAAAATATTGTCAAATGGTCTTTTATGTATTGAAATAATTTGACAATATTTCGTCAGATGATGGTCTTTTCCGCATATTTTAAAATTGACGAAGTATTGTCAGATGGTCCCAAAAGGGCTAACAAATACTCCAATTTGCACTGATTTGACCAACCTCATAAATTGCTCTCCTTTGTAATAAATTGAGTGGTATTGTTCAAATGTAGTAGTAACAGTATTTGTATATCATCCATTTGTTTGTGGATGAGTAACGTGCATACCTTGCTCTAGCTAAATACCTTAGCAATATTATATTTCTAATTAAGGCGCACGGCAATGCGGTTGGCTAAGTTCCAGCCTAACATTAGCAATGTGTACAGAACACTACCCATTCATATAGTTCCCCCCCTCTCTCTTTATGACAATGCTATGAAATGTAGAACATAGATTGAACACAACCATATTATGTTACACACATGAAAGATTTACAATAAGCCCTTCAAAAGATTCAGGGGTTCAAGAAGTGCCAACTTAACTACTCTTTCATTCATAAATATCATGAAGAACTCACTGTGGAGGAAGACTTGATAAATGACATGATAGGTCTTTGTGTACAAGAAAAGGGGAAAATACAAAAACCGAAACATTTCATTCAAAAGATTTATATCAGGCTTAATTCATGGAGGAGATTAGAGAAAATTTTGAATGTTTTCCTTTTAAGATTTCTAAACTTTCTTATCATACATTGTTGAATTTGTTCTTTCTTATAATCTAATTTGAAGTCAATTTTCATTTTGACAAATTTTAGCTAATCCTTATCTCAATAAATAAATCAGCTTGAAATAAACTATTACCATTCTGTAGATCTTAACTACACATGTTACTTAATCTTAATTAGCCTACTGATACACTAATTTAATTAGATGAACATTTTTTAAATATTTAAAAAAGAAAGAAAAATAAACTTAAGAAAAAGAAATGAGAGCTTACAAAAACATAAAATGTAAAAAACAAGGCCAAGACAATATACAAAAGATTTCAGCCCATAAAAGCAATGCGATAGAAAATATGGCCAAATCCTTTGACGAGTGGAATAGGTTTACAGTAAAACATGTTATACCTGCTGCCAGGTCACTTCGGCTTTTAATTTTTAGTCTACCTAATTGAAAGTCTGAGCTGATTCAACTATCGAAATCATTTTGAAATGTTTATCCTCATAAAGCTTCTTTTTTTTTGTATTCAACTTGACAAGTTTTTTCTTCTCAAATCATTGGTCATATTGATTAAAATAGTCATACTACATTTTTCAATGTTACATTGTTGAATGTATTCCTTTTATGAATCTCTGTGGGGAAAAACTTGTAAAGTTGAAAACAAAAGTTCCAAATAAAACAAATTAGAATGGAAGACTGAGAAGGCATACACCTAATTTAATTAGTTCATTTAAGTACCAGTTTCAAAAGCTAAATACAAAAAATGAATAAACATTCAATTAAGTAGCCTACGAATCAGAGGGCTGTTAAGGTTGCCTGGAAGATACTTGACCTAAACTTTTGGATAAGGGTTTTTCTTTGTTTTTCACATTTGTGTTTTTGTGGATTTACTTTACTAAAACAAGTTCCTTACAAATCGCATAATGTTGGAAATCGCACTTCGTAGCCTAATTAGTTTCTTTTCTTTAAATTTGTTGTTATATATGATTCCAGATGCGATGCCTTCTGAATATATGGGGTGTGATGCTATTTCTGCGACTCTCTTGGGTCATCGGCCAAGGCGGCATAGGTGAGTCAACATAAAGGCTTAAGTCTGTATAGTGTAGAACCCAACTGTAGAATGGATCAACTGAAATGAAGGACATTATACTCTATTCAGAGTGAAGAACTTCTTCAGATTTGACGTAGACAAGGCTGTCACTGATAGAAAAAGAATGTTCATGCAGGTGTTTACAGAATACAGAAGTGGCAGGTTCACTTGCGGTCACTTTCTTCCTGAGTCGGACGTGATAGTGTTGTATATTATGTAATAATTGCACATGTAATTGTTATGTGATGGTGCTTGGTGTCAATGGTGGAGAAAACAAATCAGGTTCTACATTCATTAAAACAGACTAAGCCTCCGCACCACAGACCTTCTACTTTCTCTCTCCAAGTGCCTTCACATAACAAATGGCATATATGTAAGACTACCATCTGTTTTCTGTTAGTGGTTCTTTTATTCGTTAGTAATGTTATATACAGTTTATTACAAGTGTAAATATTTTGTAAATATGTTTTAGTATGTAGAATCTCTTTCTAGTAAATAAATATAAACGTGGCCAAGTTGTCTATAGTCAAAAGGAACAATGTCTTGTAAATGTTAATAAAAGGGAGAACCTTTAAAAATGTTTATAAAAGTGTTCTCTTTCAAAATAAGGTTATTTTGATTGATACTATCATACAGAAAGTTCCTGAAATGGTAGGGGTTAGAAAAAGCACTGTTTAACCGATTATTTCAGCTTTCAAGAGTGGTCTGTGTCTAAAAACTTCCGTCAACCAGTAAAAAGACTTTGTGCTTTTGAGAATATCGATGACTTCATTAAATCTACCATAATCTACCAGTGGATTTAAGTGCTAGTTGACAGCATGTGAACCGGCCTCTCACTATACCACCCTTATAGAAGAAGTATCAACACTCTTTGAATAGAGTGTAGATTGGTATCCCGGTCCTCCAGGAACATAATGTACCTGACACACTAAAAATGCAATTTGATAAACACCATTGATAGTCACCGAAATGTTTTTCTTCGTGTCAAATTTTATTTCTTGATAAGACCAATTTAAGTATATATTTCTTTAAAAAGCAAAAAATGAAAAAATTGGCAAAAGTTGACTACTTTAATTTATGTGTATCGGTACCTAAATTGTTTGTTTTCTTAACTCTTTGCTTTATCGCAGTTAGACCAATGAAGAGAATGGAAACAGCGCCAAGCGCTGGTAAATCCTTAGCCAATAACTAGGTTCAAACGTACGCTAAGGTTTACCTAATGTTGGAGGTCCTAACTAGACTAGCACCTTTAGTCTTAACCACTCTTATTAATTTTCTTTCTATCAAAGCCCTTTTATGCACACGTTTTTGCAGCTTAAAGATGGCTGTAAAAAATTAAACACAACAGACAAGCAGCAGTGCATAAAAGACCTGTTTTCCTTTGTATTAGGTTAGTGGTGCCTTTTTTCATACAGGAGTCGTGTTGCACAAAACATGTATATAAAACTAAAAGTTGCTTAATGTTGGTTGCCAGTAACTATTAATTATAAAAATTTAGTGCTCATTAGGGTTACATCAATAAGGCAACTTTATAAGCCATATTTTAAGTGTCATATTAGCTGATTTTGTTTCATATTTAGTTCTATTTTATAGTCCAGTCAACGAAAAGTTGTAGAGGGAAATGGAAGAAACACAATTTTTGACTTTGGGAAATTGTTTGAACTAGTTAAGAGGTAAACATACTAAAAGTCCCCACTCCTAGCAGGTGAGCGGGGTGCAGAGGAGCCTATTAAAACATTCTGTCACGCATGACAGGTCTAACTCATAGTCTATAGTCTATATAATATAAAAATAGTCTGTAGTTGGCTTAGGCCTCATTTTTATGTGGCATAACTGGATACTTACTAAGACAACTTTAATAATAAATAGTTTAACAATAGCTAAATCTTGCTTTTATTCTGGTTTAAATTAATTAGAAATCACTCTCTGTTTTCTTTATGTGCCACTTATACATATATGGTACTCACTATTTATAAATAGTTTTCATAATATAAAGTCTTGGTTTTTCTCAATTAGTGAGAAATGGAGCTTTTAAATTGGTTTCAATACATTCGGAGTGTCGAAAAAAGTATTCGACACCAAAAATATTTCTTTTAATGAACTACATATATACCAAAAAATATGTTATATAATACATATAATTTCTTTATGTCCCAATTATATATATATAAATATATTACGTACTATTTATACATATAAATAGATAAATATTGGTAAATATAGCAATGGAATAACAAAAAAATAACGGTAGGTAAGTTTTTTTGCAAAACCTCGGAATTTACATGTTAAGTTAAAATTGCTCCATATTTTAAATGATTGAAGATAATATCATACATTCTTGAAGGAAATTTAATGTTCTACAACTTTCTTCTTTATAACATTTTAGCAGGACCAAAAGCTGAAAAGTTAGTTAGCCAAATAAGTCAAACACGCGAGAAAAATTTCTTTTTAAAAAATAAGTGAATTTTGTGCGTAGATATCTCGGAAACTATAGCGAAAAATATTATTAGATTCAATCTTGTAGCAAATTTTACGAGATTTAATTTTGTAAAGAAAGGATTTATCGCTAAGACGCATAGTTTTCGAGATGATAAGTGAAAAACCGAAAAAGGGGACCATCTATGGGCTCCCCTGCACCTCGCTCACCTGCTAGGAGTGGGGATTTTTAGTATGTTTACCTCCTAACTAGTCTAAACAATGTCCCAAAGTCAAAAATTGTGTTCCTTCCATTTTCCTCTACACCTCCCTTTTGAGTATTCATTGACTGGACTATTTAGGCCTAGGTAATATATAAAACAATATGTGAACATGTTGTAGGTTTGCTTTTTATTACTTATACAATATATTTCCGAATTTAATCAGTGGAACATGTTTGACCCTCTTTTCATAGTATTTATAAAATGTATACATTATAATTTTACTGTAATTCCGTCCATATGCAAACTACTTAATTACGATGAAGGAAGCTTTGTAATCAAATTAAAATTTTGGAAATTTTCCTTAAATGATTGTATCATTCCTTAATTAGTTCTTATTTTATATAAATAATAACAAGCAAATAAAAGTTCAAATATTTCAACAAATACTATTTCAAACACTACGCATGTTTAAATATCAGTTATGAGAACCTTTGTTGCAAAACCAAAGTAAGAAAAGCACATTCATTTGACATTTGTTTTTAATGATTCAATATTGAATTGTTATTGTTTTTTAAAATAATTTTGTAGTGTCAAACCCTTGAAACCTAAAGGAGGAGCCGCAACTCATTTTGTACTTTAAAAAACCCCTCGAATCATTTATTGTCTGCGTTCTACTGCCCATTTTTAAGATAGGTTAAATGTGTATTAATTAAATTTGTGATTAAAAAAGGCTAGAAGCATACTAATCCGCATATATTCTAACAGAAAGATTTAAAAATATATATTATACTATGAATTTTGACAACAAAATTTGGTAGAAACCTCAGAAAATAAATACGAAGGGTCATTTGAAAGGGTTTTATTTAAGGATGTAAAACTAAGGATTACAGAGCCTCTAGGAAATAACCTAAGAATGTAGAGAATAATGTATTAGATCAAGAACCATAGTTAAATCTATTTATCCTTTCTAGGTTGATTTAAAATTGTTTTTAATTTAGTCTGTTTTTGTGTTTGACATGTTCAGTGAAATGGCTTTGTTTACTTTCAGGGATGGGGGTCGCTGTTATATGTTTGGCAAATGTGGTTACCATAGCAACAACGTTATCCATGTCAGCAGTCAGTACCAATGGGTTGATCGAAGGAGGTAACATTTTCCAACCTAACCTAAGCCTCAGCTAGCCTAACATTATGTTATAAGCTAGCCTAACCTTTTTTATTGAGCTTACTTTTCAATTAACCCTCTAAGATCCTTAACCTCATTTTATTTTCCTACAGCTACTTAATAAAGTGCGTAATACAGCAGTGCACTACAGTTAACACTTTTCGCATGCCAGCTGTGCACTTATTTTCTCACTGTGCACAAAGTAAACATTTGATGCAGTCTATGTTTTGAAAATTTTGACTGTTGTGGAACTAACTTCTGTAAAACAGATCTTTTTAAAAACTAAAACAATAATTTAAAATGTATTACGATGTAAGTTTACTTTGTCACCCTCAATAAACTTTGACGCCCGAGGCGTAGCCGAGTCAATGTTTATCTCGTGCGACAAACTCAACTTTGCACTCTAGATACACAAGTAACTATTTCATACATTGCCAATTGTGAGCTATTACATGAAAAAATCTTATACATAAAACTCATAAAATTAATAGATTTGTACACATAAAATCAAATAATAAATTAAACATAAAAAAACAGATGAAATCATATCAATTAACGATAAAAAACAAGAAGTAAACTCACATACAAGTGAATAACAATAAAGAGAGGTAGCACCAAGAATTACTAATATACATACTAATTATGTACATTTTAAGTGCTTCTCAACCTTAATATGATATGTTTTACACCAATAAGTCATGCTTAAAACTTGAAATTTGGCACAAGAATGAAGTAAAAAATGCATGCCCTTTTTAACTGCAGGAATGAATTACCATGCATCCTCCTTAATAGTTAATGTATAAAACTTATATTTTATTACACTTTCTTTATTAAAAGCAAAACGTACAAACAGATCAGAATAAAGTGAAATACCTACAAAAAATACAGATCAGTGACAAATTTCCCCAGCTCTTACATTTACTTCACTTGTTGCAGGTGGGATTTATTACATGATATCACGATCTCTAGGGCCAGAGTTTGGTGGCGCTATTGGACTCATGTTTACACTGGCCAATTCAGTAGCTGTGTCCATGTATGTTGTCGGCTTTTGTGAATCAGTTCAGGATGTACTGAGGATGTTTGGTGTTTCTATCATAGACAACGGAGTCAACGACGTGAGACTTATTGGTGTTGCAACTCTAGTGTGTATACTAATACTGGCATTTGTCGGCATGGACTGGGTCACAAGGGTAAGGCGTCTTCTCTGAAAGCGTAGAAGGTTTCCCATGAAGAGGTCACTATTTTTGAATTAATATGCCGAGCATATGGAACATTCAACAAACTTGACATTTTACAGTTATGCGATACATTGGTATAAAAAAAAATATTATCAAGTTACATTTTTTGAATGGCTAACCAAAACAAAATGGTGGAATAAGAATGCAGTGGTAGGTTTTTATCAAAATAATTTTTATTTGGACACCTATTACTAATTGTTGATTTCCAGAGATAACATAACATAAAAATGTGAAAAACTTAATAAATATAAGTAAAAGAAAAATAATAGTAATAATAGTATAATAGTAATAATAGTAATGATCCAAATTTGACATTTATTCAAAATGATTTGTAACAAAAGCTTTTTAATTACCCTTGTTAGGGCCTTCAACTGCCCAGGGTTCATAAATTAAGCTACAGCATCGATGGTGGTTCAGTGGTATTATTTAATTACTTCAAACTCTAAACTTCTAATCACAACTTTACCTACGTACATATTATATTATATCATCACACTAAATCAAAGTCCAAGTAAACATACAAAGATCGAACTCTACAATCTTATTAATCCTAATCATATCCAACTAATTAATTAAGTTCCAAGACAGAGCACTCTAAGTACCGGAATTATTAAACGCAATGATATATAAATTAGTTGGCTGCACCTCCAAATTATCACTTTAATGTAACCGTATTGAATGATTGTATATTCTATTTGCTCACCTTGTCACCCTGTCCCTTCAAGGCAAAGGTCTCCCAAGAGCAGCCTATCGACGAGCAGAGCTTCCGCTGCCCCCGTGGTGTCTCCAAAAGACTAACCCCCTTTTTTAGGTCAATCAAGAGTATATATAACCATCCAGGTTACTGAACTTAGAATTTTGCTTGTCTCAGCTATTGCGACACTTTTTTTAATCTTTCACAATAGCTTCTACTTTAGGTTCTCTTCTTGGGACTTATAAGCTTTACATTGCTTCATAATAGTAACAATAATAATAATAATAAAGCCAATTCTAATATTAAGCTTTTGCTTATGCAATTATTCCTAACACCTTCAAACAAAATTCCATTGGGTAACAACAGTCCGTTAACTAAATTTGTTTTATAAAAATGTATTTTGTTTTTCTTGACATATCTTTGAGTCTACGACTTTGGTATCCCAATTGTAGATGCAACTTTTCTAAGGATAATTAGGCTTCTTTGGCAATTTCAGTGAAGTAGCACATCCAAGCTCTTTATTTTTTGTGTTAGAAAATCTATAGTATTTCTTTGTAATTGATAAAGTTTCTAGCAGTACAGTTTTCCATTTATGAATTGACTTTCTTGACAGAGAAACCACTCTTGGGTAAGTTCTTTGAAAACCACTTTTCGCTTAATATTCATTTTAATAGCCCAAGAACAACATTTTTTAATTTTTTGTTCAGTTGAAAAATTATTTTTTTCGAGATTAACATCACTAATAAACTAACTGAACACAACTCTCAAGTTGTTTGATTGTTGTGTGTTTACAAAAAAAATGCTGATTGAAATTCAACAGAGGGCAATGCACATTTTAATTGCAATTCATTGTGGGAAAAAATGGTTCTATGTTTAGCCATTTTGTTTTGATTGGCCATTTTGTTTTTATTGAATGTTCCTTCATGGGACACACAGTATACCCAACTAAACTACAGTATCCTCAGACTAGGAATGTGTCTGGCTTAATGAGCGTGTCATCCATTCTATTTCTCCCCGAATCTGCCTTGGTGGTACAACCAATTCCACAAAAACTGTGTTCAGAAATTTCATTTAACTAAGAAAGTTACAACTCCGTAACGGACTGTGTCTCAATTTCTTATAGTTTTACTTCTCTTCTCAGACACATTCCACGATTGAGGCTACTGTACTTATCCATCTATGTGGGTAAATTATATATATGTATGATATGTCTGCGCATATCATAGTGTATGTTGAGTTATAATTAATTAGTGACTGTTTACCAAGGGACATATTTAGTATGTGAGACTTCTAAGTTATATCTATGGATGGTGCGAGACTTTTCTAACTAAAAACCTAAAAGTGAACATTTAAAGGATATTATTAAATTGTAGACATTTTTACTGTATAGCATTTAGAAGTTTATGAACTGATGAGATAAAAATGAAAAGAATTAAAAATCATTAAGGTGTTCAACACGATTTATCAACATTGCTATTTACAAAGGCTATGTTCTTATTAGTTTTTATCTATAGTTCCAGCCAGCATTGCAATCATGCAATATTTTACTAATAAGGGTATTTAAATACCTTTAAGAGTTTGGTTACAATTAAAAAATATTTAACCAATGTTCATTCACAGTGGAAAATTTTTTACAAAAATAGTTTTCTTAGTACGGTATCATAAAAGTTGTGAATGCCATAACTGGAACAATGCAAGGCAGAATTCATCTGAAGTTGAAGAATTTTACCTTTTTAATAGTGTGAAAAATACATTATTGTTTAACATGTTATTTATCACTGCTGTTATTTTACTTTCATTGCATTGGAAACTATATATTGTAAAGCACTGTATGATTATGTTTCAGACACAAATGGTTCTATTGGTAGTGTTGCTGGCATCACAGGTTGACTTTGTTATTGGAACCATTCTTGGGCCAAAAAATAATGTTGAGGTGTCTAAGGGCTTTGTTGGATACAATTGTAAGTATCTACATGAGTAATTGTGTAATTAAATTATTAGGGATAAAAACGTTTTACTTTTAAATTTTTTTTAAAATTCTATGCCTGCATTCAACCATTTATGTGATGTAGCCAAACTTAACCAACATCCAGCTTGGCCTTATTATCTATAACATATTTGTGAGATTCTACTAAAATCTCTAGAACCACAATTGGAGCACAAAACCAGAAACACACATAAGTGGGAACACAAAATTATGAAGAAATTTTTTTTTTTTTTTTTTTTTTGGTTTTTAAAGGCGAAAAACCTAGGTGGTTATTATTGCCTGGATTATGAAGAAAAAACTGTTAAAGTAAAACATGTTATTTCTTCTAGCCATGTACATCATATTTGCAAGTTTCAATTCACTTATCAGAAAATCTGCAGAATCATAATGCATACAGAACTCCTTTGGGTGGTAGGTGCTTCCTGAGAAAGGATTTTGCCAATTCCATATCTAACAACGGAAAACTGCAAAAAGTAAGAAACATTATTCCTTTCAAACAAAAACACCTACAAACTGGAAATTCTATATATGAGTGGCATCATATCAAAGACGGACAACTGTGGGGATGCGGAATACTACCCCCCGGAAAACTACTCTCCCAGGTGAAACGTGACGTCACGAAATCTGCCAACTAACTAATATGGGAGCTGTGGACTGGAATACTACCCCCCCCCCCCCCCCCCCCAACCGCGGGGGCGGGAAAGCGGGCCGCCGGAATACTACCCCCCCAAGCAGGTTCCTACAATTATACTGTTATCGGCAACATACTGTGACTAAACAGTTTAGGTTAGTCCTCTAGTTTTTTTTTTATTCTAATTATATCGAAACTTGAGTGTGCGTGACTGGAAAACTGCCCCCCGATCTCTGACGTCAAAATGACGTAGGAACCTGCTTGGGGGGGTAGTTTTCCGGGGGGTAAGTATTCCAGTGACCCACAACTATCATTTTGCTAAATTTACATTAGAGTCACATTACTGTTTCAAAAATTTATAATTTGAATGTCTATGTGAATTTTTTTATATGTTTAATGTTTACGGTTCAAGAACCTAGAATAAAAAGTTTTTTACACCAATATTTTAGCAGAAATTGCTGAAAATTCAGTTGTCCGCTTTTGAAACAGAAATTGCTTATTATCCGCTTTTGCAACCAATTGTTTGAAATTTGTCTGCTTTTGCAATCAACTATTTGAAATTTGTTCACTTTTGCATCCAACCTTTTTTAATATGATATAATGTTGGTAATACAATTACGTAATAAACAGCTAAATTGTACATATACATTTTCAAACACAAATATTTTTATAAAAGGCCCCATTAACAGGTAGTTGAAATATTTTTTTCTGATTAATCAATATTCAAAGAATAATAATGAGTGACATATGAATTAAAACCTATAACTCAATAATTTTAGTAACATAATAAAAACTAACCCTAATTATGTTTTTTTTTTAACTTTTCAACATTTTATTTCTATGTTTTGGGCTGGCGAAACCTTTTCCTTGCTTTTTCTGAAGATAGAATTATTATTTGTTGCTCCATTGCAATGCACAAAAGAAGTTCAAATTAAGTTTAAAAAGAAAACATTAATATTCAAAACAACGCATTCACAATAAACCTCACATGTGTGTAGCAACAAAATCGCCATGACAGTTTTACAGGTCACATGACCCATTTTGAGCAATGTCATTGGTATATAATGGAGATGGCCGCTTTTGAAACAAACCTCTGCTCTACTTGTCCGTTTTTGAAACAAATAAATATCTCCTATGAAAATAGCATGAAAAATACTAATAGAAACAGATGATACCTCAATTTTGACCGGGAACACAGATGTCTGTCTTTGATTCCATGCTACTCATATATGTGCCTCTTGAGCGTTATATTTCCAGGTAAGTAAGAGGTTTTAACAATAATTTATCTAATCGTGGAAACACATTATTTTTTCTATCTATATATACAAACAACCCAAAAATCATAAAATGTATGAGTGCTCAATGCTTATATACCTAAAATCAAGTAGATTTTGTCTCTAACCACTAAAATCACAAACACACCAAAATGAATCAACCTTATTTGTTCTAAACCAATAAACCTACGAACTAGAACTTCAATGAGGTATAAGATATATGTGTCTTTTGGGTAGGTAATTTTTTTGGAAAATCTATGTAACCTTAAAAAGTAAACTGAATCCAGCACGGTTATTTAGCTGGTTATTGATTAAATGTAATTCTCTGTTTCAGTAGAACTATTCAAGAAGAACTGGTACCCTGATTATAGAGACTTTGAAGGAGTCGAACATGATTTCTTTTCTGTGTTTTCTGTTTTCTTTCCCGCTGTTACTGGAATAGTGGCTGGAGCTAATTTATCAGGAGATCTGAAGGTAAGCCATACATTTTTATAACAGATCTGTCAACCTAGAGAAGTGCCATTACAGTAGATTTGCCTACATGAAAGGGGGGGAATGCAGGTGATTTTGTGAGAAATGAAAAACATGCAAAAGTATTACAAAACAGCTGCTTATTGTCACAAATGTCAATGTAACATGAATATATTTTGTACAATGGAGATTATAACAACATTATTACATAAGCCCTCAACCATTATAAAAAGAGGCTGTGTATTAATGATTACAGCAGCCATTTTGAGCATATGTTGTAAAAATAATATAAGGTTGTGAACATCAAACATTCATTATGTGTAAGTACTCTCTATATATTTAAACAATCACAACTAATTGATGCTGGCCTTGGCTTTGTATATCTGGAGTTGCTTGATGGTACAACGAAAGTGTAGCCTACATAAAAGAATTTGCTCCTGCACTATTTACTATTTCTCCTTAAACATTTGTTTGTCATCTGAGAATCCTTAAACAGTAATTGAAATTAAACATATTTATAAAACTTGCCAAACTATAACTACTTTACTATACTGGGTACAATTTAAACTGCTTGATTTAAGAGTTAACTTAACAATTTATTAACTGTACACCTTATATTGTTGTTCGTAGGACCCAAGCAGTGCCATTCCTAAAGGTACTTTGCTGGCAATCCTAATGACATTCCTGTCGTATGTCCTCTACGCCTTCATGATGGGAGGTTGTGTCCTGAGGGATGCGGCGGGTAACATTACCTTTGTAGAACAAGCGGATGGAAACTATCATGACCCTGAGTTATGGCTGAAGTTGGCTCAATGTAATGGGACATGTAGGTACGGACTGCAGAATGATAATCAGGTAATAAAAATAAAAGTTCAAAAACTAAAACCGGCCTTCGCTAAACCCACAATTAATTTTCTGTTTTCCATTATTTAGGCGATGGAGTTAGCCTCTCTCTGGGGACCCTTAATTTATGGGGGCTGTTTTGCAGCCACATTGTCATCCGCCATCGCCAGTTTAGTCGGAGCTCCTCGAGTGCTGCAGGTAAGCGTATCCAACCGTCTCTGAAGGTATTATACACCTAATAGCATTTGAAACATTTGGCACTCTCAGTACCTTGTGTACAGAGTACAACGGGCTAATTTTTGCTTATCTAATTTCCGTAAGGAAACTCAACCTGTCAAAATGTGAAACAAATATTCACTTTACAAGAAAGAGCTGTGAGACTTGTGGTACGCTTGACCCAAATGAAATTTTGTAACCATACATCTCCAAATGGCTTTCCAACATACATCACAATATTTACTTTCCAAAAATTTATATTTTTTAAGTAGTGATGCACTACAAATTTAAATACCTGCCAACTGTTGAAAGGCAAGTGCATAGTTTAACACCAGGAAAATAAATTACCTCCAAAAGTGGCCATACAAACCTGAAAAGCATAAAAGATGCCAAGTCAGGCTGGTGTTATCCTTATGAATCAACTCCCCATAAAATAATACACATTCAGAATAAAAAAACCTTTAAAAACAGCCTGAAAAAGTTATTAGCGAAATTCCATAGAAAAGACGAGCTATTATAGTGACTCTTATGGTGAGACCTAAGGTCGGGAGTGGTCAGTGAGCACCTATCATGGTCTCCAGAACATGTTCTTGGGTGTTACTAAAAATGTTATATATATATGTGTTCGCACTCTAACGGCCGTATTTTACGTTCGATTTGGTCCAAATTTGGTTTTCTAAGTTGCTCGGACGAGTTTGCTAGCCAAAAAATCCAATAATCCAAAGCATTTTTTTGGCAGGAAGTATCAATTTTTTTAGATTTTTCGCACTAAAATTAAACTTCTTTGGGGGTTTTAACTAAACAAATAAAAATAGAATATTACTCTGCACATTTTGTTTTTTTATACAACTTTATATAGCCAATCTGGTTCCATCAAAATCAATCAAAACATAAAATACTATAAAATTACCTCGTTTAAATCCAAGATGGTAATTTTACAATGGGAGCAGCTTCGAATGCGAAGCCGATGGCCCTGAGGTGCAAACAAATTCTACTAATACATTTTGTACACACAGGAAGCTATTCGTGAGTAGACCAAATTCCCAAATAGTTGGTTGAAATCCTAAAACATATAAACTTAATTTTGGAAATTCGCTCAACTCACGTCAGCGGTTCTGCTGCGTAATGGAATTATTACTTTCTGGAATCTTCGGATCTTTTTGGTTATGTGTCAGCATTCTTCAAACATTTTCTAAAGAGAAACTATGAAAGGAACAGTTGTTACCTTTATTCTAGAGAACAGTAGGTGACAATATCTTTGAGAATTTGCTTGAATAAGCCTTTTCCGTGACGCTGCAGTCGCCACAAAACTCACACAAGTACAAATCAAGCATAGAATGATGTGTGCCGCACTCAACTTTGTTACAGTGTTTTGCCAGCTGCCAATTGTTTTTGACTGTTTGCGTATGTGCAACCGTTTCGGGGTCGACAAAATTATGTTTATGAGTAACTGTGAAATGCTCATAACTGTAACTTTGAACCTGTTAGGTTAAGTTAGGAAAATGTTTAAAGTTTGCCGACACATAACCGAAAAGCGCCGAATCTTGTGTTCAGTGCAGGAGTTTCTAAGTCCCAATTATTGTAATTTAAATAATTGAAAACACCAGGAAATAAATATTGTTGTAACTATTTCTGCAGTTTGGAAAGTATTCATTATGTGATGTGTGTATTAGGTGTTTATTTAATGCTGGCACTATTTATATCAAAATATATGGTTTAGCTGTAAATTATTATATAAGTGACTTGTTTTATGGGATTACTTGTTTCAGGTGTGAGTGAGATATTTTAGTGTCTTATTATTTAATATTTTAAGTACATTTCAGCTACCCCACTATAGTTATGACTCTTGTGTATTATGTATGATTGACCCTCGTTTTGCAAATTTTCTGTGTAAAAAAACAAAATAAAATACAGTAAATTAAATTAAATGACATGTTGGCATGTGTTTGGATTACACTGTAACAAATACAGAGCCCATACAAAGAAGAGAAGTATAGCTTTCTGATAGACTCAAATATTTAAAAAAATTTAATCTTTGTATGTAAATTTATTTTTGTATTTAAAATTTTCTACATATTGATTGAACATGTGCTAATTTAATATGTAAAATTATATTTAACTTTTTAAATTGATTTCAGGCACTGGCAAAAGACAATCTCTACCCACATATAATGTTCTTCTCTAAAGGTTATGGAGCAAACAACGACCCTGTGCGTGGGTATCTTTTAGTGTTTGTCATTGCATTTGGATGTATTCTCATCGGTAGGTAAATGGTTAATCTATATATATAAAAGCGAAATACCACTGACTCACTCATCACGATTTCTCAAAAACTAGCGAACGGATTGAAATGAAATTTGGTATGTAGCTTCCTCTAGGGCCATAGGTGCTCACTAAGAAAGGGTATGAAAAATTTCGAAATTTTAGGAGGGGTTTGGGGGGATCAAAGTTACCAAAATCATAATTTCAGATCTTTTATTATTATGACAATAGTGCTTTTATTATTTAAGATCTATACGGTATATATAAAAGCCAAATACCACTCACTGAATGAACACTTAAAAAGAATACAATTATGTTAAAAAGACTGAAAATACCAACCACCACGGGCAACGCCATACGGGTCAGCTAGTACTATATATGGGGGAAATAAGAAGTGAAAGTTTTCATAATAAAAGTTAAAAATCGAGATTTGATATTACAAATTCAGTAAACAAAACTCTTTGGATTGATGTTATATTTTATGATAAAGATGGTTCACAAACAGGTGTTACATTTATGAATTAACTTAATTATAAAATCTTTAAAAACACTCTTAGGCAACTACTGCTGTCCGGAGCATTTTAATGCATGGATGAGTTCATGCGTCATATTATTTTGATTTGATAGAGACTAGCTCCTTTCTTTTACAAGATTAAAAGGTTGCAACGGTTTGTTTTATTTTATATAATTTATTAATACTATTATCTTAATTTGATCTGTTATAGTCAATTTAGTGCGTACTTTGCCAAATTATTTGGTAAATGATTTTGTTACATTTATGATTTGTTTAGTTGTAGTTGTTAATATATCTATTTTATTGTTTTGTATTTTTGCAAATTATTAATGATGTATTTATTTAAGTGTATAATATTTACTTCAAGTGAATCAAATTGTTATGATTTAATTTTTGTTTTATATATTTTGACTAGTTTATACCATTGTAATGGTCTAAGGAGCAATAAAGAAATTAAATTTAGGTATGGCATGGATTTATATTTTTATTACACTAAGCTTTGTCTTATTATACACTATAATTATTAAGATTAACTATAATAAAAACATCTAACGCATAAATTTATAAAGTATTTCTGAATGGATTAAATGGATTATCTAACAACCAATCATTTAAACTTTGCCTAAGTCTAATTAAATATAGCCTACTAATAGATGTTGATTTTTTTACTTTACTTTTTGATGTTATTATTTATAACATAAATATCCATCACTCCATCAGCAGTTATTGAGCAACATCTTTAGGAATTAATCTTATATGGGTCCATAAGTAATAAAAGATAATACTTTTAAAGCAAAAAAGGTATTGATGGTTAATAATCATGCAAATGGTTTTTGATTAGTTCTATATCAAAATTTGACTATGAATTTTCCCCCGAATCATTTTATTTTGATGTTTAGTGTATAGGTCAGTCTGTTTTCATTAAGTTTTAAGGAGACTACATAAGTATATATTATTTTCTTCTTACTCCATATATTGTGTTTTTCAGCTCAGTTGAACGCCATTGCCCCTCTGTTGTCCAACTTCTTCCTGGCAGCTTATGCTCTGATAAACTTCTCTGTCTTCCATGCGTCCATCTCCAAGTGTCCAGGCTGGAGACCTGCTTTTAAGGTGCGTTATTATGCTGTCACAGATTTATAATTATTTTATTTTTCGCCACATTTTGTGGGGAAAGTTTACAGGGAGGTGCTTTTAGAATCATATTCATCTTTTTTTTTGTTATTAAACATTATTCTATATACGAGGTGTGATAAAAAATAAAGTGAATAATTTCATTAAAAACAAAGTAATAAGCTTACATAATTATTGTAACCTCTTATGTAATTATCAGGTACATAGCGTTTGAAACTTTTTAGTAAATAAATAACCCTAGATAACTAGGTGTAAATAAACTTCGAATGAAAAACCCATGCAATATGCTGGTCTACAACTATACTAGAATCTTTCCAAATTTGACATCCTCTAATTATGATTTCTGTAGGAGAAGCATATTCCAATTTGTAGGACTAAGAGAATTAGAATACTTCTGTATTGTATCATTAATTACTTTCCCTAAGGTTGAATACTAATTAAATATTACTGTGATTATAATAAATTTCAGTATTACAATGCTTGGGTGAGTTTGATCGGAACTTTGCTATGTATTGGAGTCATGTTCCTCATCTCTTGGTGGACTGCTCTGGTTACGTTCTTTGTCGTTGTCTCATTGTATCTCTACGTCTCTTATCGGAAACCAGGTAAAATAAAATATTTTGTTTTGTATTGATTTTAATCAGTTCCGCATTTAGACAAATTGTGTCTATAGGCAATCAAGTCGGTTGAAATAATATAGTAAACTACATTTACGAAGCTACTCTGACTTTCAAAAAATTGAGTTGTAAAATTATGGGAAAATTATCTTGCTTTACGCATTAAAACTTTATTAAAAACTCTTCATATTTTAAAAATAATTCTAAATAAAAAGTTATTTCAATCTTATTGACAATTTACATTAGGTGCTTTACCTATATTTACAAAATAATATTGCTTTACTTGATTCTTTGAAATAATAAAAAGTAAAATTAAACTAAGTGGTATTGTGCCGAAAATGATAGAAAGTTGTTTATCTGTACAGCTCAAATTTTTATTTTCATACGGTACTGAAAATAGTTTCTACAAAATATAAAAATATACAACATTCATATTATATGGGTTTAACATAAAAGAAATCTAAAATTATGTAATATTATTAAACATAAATTATGTAAACGTTATTAATATTATCACTAAACAAATTTGCTGTTCTCACATTTTCAACCTCAGGTTGATTATACATGTTCATTATATTCATAGTTAACTCTCAAGCAACGGTAATTTTTAATCTTTCTTGTTGTCTAGAAAATATTTTTATAAGCTCTTGAAAATTTAAATAATTGACACATCACATTCAATTATTGTCATAACCGCTAGAACATTTTAGTTTTCTTGGTGATGAGTTTCGAATGAGTTGTATAATAAGTAGTTTTCATTTGCTTTAGTACTGAAAAGCCCCTACAGTTAGGTGTGACTTTGTTAAAAATAATTCTCAGAATTATATGTGAAGGGTTGAGAAAGGTGTATTCTACATCTTGTTTTTGCACTTGCCTTCACAATCCTCAGTAATGTTCTTCAATAAATACTTGAGCTGTGTACATTCATCTGCAAAACACTCCTGTAGGTCATCTAGAAGTTTTTTACAACCAGATTTTATTTAATTGTTTTGAAGTGTAGTTCTGCCCTCTCAAATTTTTGGCCTACATTTGTTGCTCAATTAATTGTGCGCTCTAGACATTTGAAAATGCTAGCCCTTTATGGAGAACCACTAAATATTGCTAAAGTAGTAGTGCCATTCGTCAACGTTCCTAGTTTTAAATGCGTAAAGGAGTACTGCTGTGTTATGGAAGATTTAAAAAAAAAAACTATTTCACAGTTGTATTTTTGTGAACAAGATTAGTTATGCAAAATTATGCAAGTGTTATTGTGGCAGGAATTGTGGTGGAAGAAGCAATATTTACAGCTCTGGGAAGAGAGAGGGACTGTCTGTAGCGGCCGTTTCGTATTAGACCACTAGAGCAGCTTTTCGTGCACATATCAGCTGATATCTCGTCACAGAACTGGTGCAAAAACACTTCATTATAGTTGTTGTTTTAATCATTTATTTGAGGTTATGTTTCTCCAAAATTTTATAATTTTTAAAATTATTATCTGGTTTATAACAGATGTTTTTGAAGAATTTCTAAAAAGTAGGAACTTATGTAGCCTATACGTAAACGCCTAAAAAAAGTTTCTTTTATTTAAATTTTTTAATGAGGTCCTATTTAGGCTATAAGGGTGATGGCATACAAACAGAACGTGTGTTTGGAGCAATCTATTATAGATTTAAATTGTAAAGTAGAAAGTAGTTTAAACTTGAATTTAAAAAAAATGTGTTTTTTATTTTTTGTACAGATATTGTACATATTTTCATTAACATGTATTATGCTATTGGTATTTTTTATTTAACCCCGTCATAACCCACATACATTTTAAATAATTTATTTTTTAGAATCTCCTCAAATTCTAGAAATTTCAATGACATTGTTTCACATAAACTAAAACATTCTCACAACTTTATGCAAAATGATAGCCAAACATGCTGGCTGCAACTCCATAATACAGAACGAGGTCTACTTTGGTCACATTCGTCGGAAGGTTTGAATACAGGACGGTGCAAAAACACCCGGGGGTATCTGGAATACCCCAGGGAAGGTGGGAGGTGCGGGGAATTAAAAAAAATCTCTTAAAACGTGTTTTAAACCATAATAATATCACAGGAAACCTTTAAAATTTTTCTCTATGAAATATCCACTTAATAATCACAACTCTCTCTATTCCTCACGCCCCAGATATCGGGGCTTTATTGACTTACATATAGACAAACAGACCTTAAGGAAATTACCACTAAGAACAAGAACAGATGAACATAACATACTATTACAGGAAACGAGTGCAGGCAAATTATAAACTAGTTGATTTAGCAATCAATAAGTTTGAACAGAAGCCAAGAAGGTTGAAGTTTTTGTTTGAGACTGATTACAAGTTTTTATGTATCTCAATAAATGTTGTGATAGCTATTTGTAATATTGCTCTTAATGTTTTTGGTTCAATACAAAAATGTTTTATAAAAAAGCACTTGTGGTTATTTAGTTTTCCTAGAGCCAATCTTTTTTCTTTGAGTCAGGGATGCAACTGCACCGTCTTGCACCTATCTCCCGGCGCCAATGATTTTGGTGTGTTGATGTTAAAAATGATTTTAATGCTCTGTTATCACATTGCCTGGCATTGAGCTATACTGAATTTCAAACACGAGATGAGTTTCTAAAACTCATTACAGTAATTTCCATGTAGTTAACTTAAAATTTCACTTGTCATATAAGATAAATATGTATTATTTTTCAGAGGTAAACTGGGGCTCATCAACGCAAGCGCAGGCGTACAATTTTGCCCTACGTTCGGCTTTGGAACTAAACAGGATTGCAGATCACGTAAAGAACTACAGACCTCAGATATTGGTGCTTTCAGGGCTTCCCAGCACGCGACCGCCATTACTAGATTTTGCAAACTTAATCACAAAAGGAAATTCTTTATTAATTTGTGGACATGTTATGAAAGTAAGTTCATGAATCTAATGTGCCTTCCAACTGCTAATTGTTAAGCTAACACTATGGTAATAAAGAAATAGATTAACGAAGCAATATTATATATCGCAGGGGATACATTCACAACGTGTTCATGAGGCGTTGGCGCAGAAAGCTCTGCGATGGTTGGATCAGCACCGGATTAAAGCCTTCATGAGTATCGCAGAAGAAGGTAACGGCAGCTTCGAGACAGCAGCTCAAGCATTGATGCAGATCGCTGGCCTTGGCAAACTAAAACCAAATACTGTATTGCTCGGATATAAATCAGACTGGCAAACATGTCCTCCTTCAGATCTGGATCAGTATTTCAACCTTATACAGTTAGTATAACTATTAACACTTTCCGTGCGTTGCCATTTTACTGTCCTATTAGCAATGACTAGCAAGTTGGCGCCCTCAGATCGAGATGCGGCTTTAACCTTGTCAGTCATAGGTCTTGATGCGCTCGAATTACGACTGAGCGCGGATGTAACCGCATAATAAAATTTATTCATTTCATTCCCATTATTTGTGAATCACATTAAATAAGTTATAAAACATTTTCTGAATAGTAAAAATAATAATATTTTTTATGTAAAACACATTTATTTAATAAAAAATGTATTATCATAAATTTTTATTTTTCTAAATAAGTTTTTATTGGAATTTTATTATAAAATATACATAATATTTTAATTTAGATTTATATAAACATACTAATCATTCATACACCAAGAGAAAAAGATAGAATGAAGACAAAACGAAAAATAAAGACAGCAAAAAGTGAACTGTTCTTTATTATTAAATTTCTCGCTTTCCTCCTCTACTATGAACCATTATGGAAATATTAAAAAAAATGTACATAATATATTAATCTAGATTTATATAAAAATAGTGATCATTCATAAACCAAGAGAAAAGATAAAATGAGGACAAAGCGAAAAAATGAACTGTTAAGACATAATTTTGTTATTTTTAAATTTATTTTTGACTAATATGGTGAAATATCTTATAATATGAGTTGAAGTGATAAAAATAATTGATTTAAATTAATAAATTACTTTAAATGTGAAAATATTGGCAGAATTGTCGAAAACTTGGCTAAAAAATGCCTATAACTTTCTTTGTAGTCGATATTCTCCTAGGCTACCGGTACGCTAACATTACTCGTATAAGCGTCTCTACTAACTACTGAGGTACGAAATATGGCCATAGACAATGACTAAATCCCCTCTTTTCCAATGTAAAGTGAATAGTGCATGTTTGATTAAAGGCGTGCTCAGTCATGGCGATGGACCTTTTTACAAATACAGTTTCAGTTGGTATTTTAAAAATATTTGCCTTGAGCTGTATTTAAATACACTATTCACAATTGACAAGTTCTCAGTTGCATCGTATGTAGCGAAGTATTTTTTAAATGTTTCTTGAACATATTTTCAGTGAACAAGTCACAAAATATGTTTTCTAATCAAAGTTTTTTGTGTAGCAAACTTGTTTTGCATACATATTTCCCAGTGTATACACATTTCATTTTTAATTAAAATCCTTTTAACATCAAGAAACAATTTAAAACCTTGTGGCTATGACTAACCAATAGTTTTATTAAGCAATTACAAGTACTACAAAACAATTATGATCTACGTATTGCTTTAACAAACTTAAGGACGTTATCAAAATAGTATTCTCAAGTAATGATGTACTTATGTAATATTAATTGGTTATGTTTGCAGCACTGCACTGGACAGTTACCTTGCTGTAGGTATACTAAGACTACGTCATGGTCTGGACTATTCAGCATCCATACAAGATAAAGATATTGTCATGATTTCGTCTCTTGACAAGAAAGACAGAGAGGACAAGTTAAGAAGAAACCAGTCTGGTGCGCAACTCTCTTCTTTAGGTGGTGCTTTCTGCTTCTATTGCTTTCTTAGTCTATTCAGTTTAATGTATATATTATTGCTACATGTCTGCCAATAATTTTTAGTCAACTAATTCATAGCATTTCACTAAATGACAATAAAGTTCTTAGTTTACAAATATGTGATAAACTTATGTGAAATAATAATTTTGTACAATGTACACAATACGTTAAATCATATAATTATGAATACAAAATTATGCTTTTGTTATAAATACAACTGCAATATTAACACTGTCAAACAATCCTTGGATAAGGTTTTTACTGCCATAGCTATTAAGCTTTATACTTTGTATTATATAACTGAAATAAAATACGATAAAAACATCTAACATAAAATTACAATCAAAGTATTCTTGCTAAGAATAAAATTGGTTATCTACCAATCACCAATCATTTAGTTTTTCTTAAAATTAATTAAATTCAGCCTACTAACAGAAATGGATAGGTAGGCATTTTATTAAGTAGTATAATTCCCAATATTATGCTGTAATATTTTAATGATCTCGTTTGCATATGACGATTTCTTGTCTTATACAAATGTACTGCATTACCTACAACATAGCTGCAACATAACTACAACAAGTTTTTTTTTACAGTAAACCAAAATGATCTGAATACTCTTTTAGTAACATAGCACAGTTCATCTTTGCGGAGTTGAAGAAAATTTGTTGCTAACATTTTTACTTAAAACTAACATAATTAAAGCTTAGGCTACATGACACAAAGAATACGCCAACTTTGGTCTCATTAAGGGACAATTTTCCAGTATCTAAGAACAAAACTGATTTGATAATTGGCTTTACACCTTTAAAAATCAGCAATTTTTGACAGAGAGGTAGGTCCTTTTCAGTCATAGATTACAGCATTATTCTCTCTGCTGCTAAGTGAACTTTAAATGATGCCCCACAAAGGCTTGCTTATCTCTTGTCACTCAGTGAAGGCATATGTCAACAATAATGTCAAAAGGTCTTGATTTACAGAATTAGTATTTTTGCTTTCACTACTACTTTAATTCACAGTGAGTAATAGACTACAAGCATACAGCAACATCCACAAACTCTAGCTTCGCTGATCACTTGAATAAAAAAACCACAGGTATACAGACATCCACACTGACATTTAGGTATTACACTTATATAAAAAAGTACATATATTATGTATTCGGTGGAAGAGTTTGAGATTTATAAACGTGGGAAAACAGATCTTCACAACATCCTCAACAACAAGCTCTTTTTCGCAACAAATTTAATTTACGATACTGCATTAATGATAGCCAACATCAATATACACTATATACAACATGCAAACTGTTGTTTTCAACTGAAAACCCACTATTTTACACGAAAGAATATAGGGGAAATATTTTTATTTATTATGATTTTTTTTTTTTGTAATTCAGTGCACCAAAATTATGTTTTGGGAAAAGAAGGTCATCTATGTATATAAAAGGCAAAGCCCTCACTCAATCATCATCACTAATTCTCCCACTTCCCATGAAACTAGAGAGATGAAATTTGGCATGTGTATACTTTGTGATGTAAATAGGAAAACTAAAGAAATTTCATTTTGATATTCAAATTTTTAGGGGTAGTTTTAGAGGTTTAGGGGTAGTTTTGACTGATCACAGTTTCTCAAAAACCATACCACCTAGGGACTTTAAATTTGGTACAAATATTGCTCATATACTCAAGAGGCACACAAAGAACGTATTTAAAAATATTTGGCCTGTAAGGGTTGTAACAACCCCTAAATCAATAAAT